>JZLH01S0610209.1:1425-14642 GCA_001188425.1 Eucidaris tribuloides | reverse complement strand
ATAAGTACCATGAGACACAGAGCCCAGTAGAGGTTATCAGACAGTTTCAAAACCGATTCCCTCATAGGCGTCCACCGTTTCGTCGCACAGTGACAAGAAACTATGCTAAATACTAGGAAACAGGGACAAGCAGGAACCTGAACCATGGGCTCTTCGGAAGACGTCAAAGTGGGAGGTCTCAACTGAACATTGACCAAGTTTGGCGCACTCTTGAAAGAGACCCTACTCTTTCAGCCCGCAGGAACCCCCTCCCAAACATCACTAGGGCGTCCTTCAACCGGATCATAAGCTTAGATCTGAGATGGCATCCGTATATCTTGGAACAAAAATGCAGGTTGCAGGCAGGTGACCTGCCAAGGAGAATGCGCTACTGCCAATGGTTGGCGAACAGACAACCACGGTTTCTCTCACATGTCTTGAGCGGGGATGAGGCGACCTTTACAATGAATGCTAAAGTGAACTTCCATAATGTGAGACGTTATGCTCCAAAGGGAAATCCTCCCAGAGATTGGTCAAACGAACCACCCAACAGCAGAGAGAAACTGGTCGTTTGGATTGGCATGTTGGGGAATGGTTTGATCATCGGCCCAGTATTTTTCCGGAACAATATTAACGGACAGAAATGCAATACTTCCGCCTGATCAACCAGACGGTGGTCCCACAGCTCCTGGCCAATGGAAGAAACCAACAAAACCCAAACGGGTCTGGTGGATCCAAGATGGGGCTTCCTGTCACCAAGCTTGAGCAGTTCACGAATGACTCCAGACGTTATTTCCAGGTGGAGTGGTTGGCATCAGGCATGATGTAGAATTCTCACTGCACATTCCTGATCCGACTCCCCTTGACTTCTACCTCTGGGGCTATATCAAGTGCAATCTCTGGGTAATCAAGTCGAAGTGGTTTGAAAGTTACTAGGAATAACGGAACTAAAATTGAGGCGTAGCAACAAACTTATGGATGATCTGATATTATCTTGAATTCTCACTGGCTAACGACAGTTTGGGTATGGGAATTCTGTGCACCCGAAGATCGACATCACATTGGTCAAGAGAGAACATGGGGATTGGCATCAAGTCAGTGAAACTATCCTGAACAAGTGATCACTGTCACCAATTAAAATGAGTAACTGAATATGCTGTCAACCACAAAGAAAAGCAGACAGTTATCAATAGGAATGTTCTGTACACAAAGTTGAAGTTCCTGTTTCAAGAACAGTAATGTAGGGATTCTGAAACCCTGAAATATAGGCACTGGAATAAAGCAACTACAATTATCTAACCATACACCTATAGACTGGCAATGTTTTGCTGGGAGGTGAGTTTAGAAGTGCTATTCGAGGTAGACAATACATGTTAAGAAGACCAAGATAATATATGTCGAAATACATGAATGCCAACGAGCAAGCAAAATTATCACCAAAGTCCTGTTGTGGAGGATTTCCGGTTGGCATAAAGAGGGACAACAAGAAAAGCATTAAGTTTGCCATGGACAACAGAGCAGAAGATGCATTGTTTTCTCTGATTTTGAAACACATCCGACCAAAAACAACTATAAATTGGACTGTTGAAAAGCATGTCCTTCTTGACCAATATAGTTAACAAAACAGTTCTATGGAATTCAAAACAGCGAACGGCTATCACACAAACAAGGAAAACTACAGGCGGCACCTAAAGGTGAGTCTTCCGGAATACAGCAGCAAGAAGGAACATAAAAAAAATCTTATCTCACAGAATTTCTGTACTGATACCACATGGCGAAAACTATAATTCAATGTTTTGTCAATAGTGATGTAGATACAATTTGTGCCCGAAATTGATCAGTGGTTTGCTACACTATAAACTTCATCAGAGTCACTATGCGTTTTAAGGACTTATTCAATATATTCAATGTTGTAATTGTTATTGATATCTGTACGTTGATTATGGAAATAACACATTTATCTTTTATCTTGTTAGTTTTATTCTCATCTTTTGTTGTACTTGTTTCAAATCCCCGAGTTAATTCCCAAATGGTACGATTCATCTCAGTAATACCCAAGTGTTTTTAAATGAAAAGTTTTTATTGAATAAACAAAATGTATCAGTTTTTGTTTGTGGTACAATTTCTTGGTTACAAAATAAACTTTGTATTTGTTTGCTTGTATCACACCCTTATTGCGGTGTTTGTAGTTCTGATCAAGAATTTGTAAAGACATGTTTGATGTAAAAATTACCTGTAAGAAAAGGTGGCCGAAAAGTATTGTTTCCCCATGAACATTGCTTGACAAAGCAATGGCCTGTCTGGTATTTAAACGTATTTACATGTATGGTGCTCAATGGATTTGTCTTTCTGGATGGAGTTACACAAAGAATTATTAGAAGCAGTAACAATAACTTCTGACGGAGAATCAATGAAACACCAATTTTTATCAAAATACTCTTGTTCATGCTGAATTTGCCTATGGAATAATTTACCACCCCTTGTTAGAATTCCGAGTCCCTTATAGAATTCAAAACATTACTTAAACACACTTAAAAGATGCAGCTGTACTTTCTACATTTTCCGTGCATTTTTGTACATTTATATTATTTTTTTTGTCCTTTGTCCATGTTAGTGCAATTCCATGTGTTAACTCATTTTAACCAATTGGAGACTAACTATGAGATATCTCGTGCTGGAGTCTAAGGAGAATAAAAGTTATAGTGAAATCAAATTGTCTCCAACGGGTTAACTGCCAAATTTTATATTTCACTTTTTGTATGTATATGACATTTTTTGTTTTTCACTTTTGATAAACATGTTATGTTTAATTTATATACATTGTATGTTTGCATTTGTTATTTTTATTGTAATTTATACATGACACCATGAAAGACCACTCTTGAGTGATTACGCCACCTCTGTTTTTATTGTCTTTAAAGATGCAAAATAAATATAAGTAAACATCCAAAGAAGACTGGATATTTAATATCACGGTTTTGACTTTGAATTTTTCACCGAGTTATTTATATTTTGTTATCAACATGATCGTCTTATAATGATAAGACTGCAAGTATTTTTACATTATGAATGTAATGATATATTACAGTACATTAATTAATGACTTGAATACATATGCTTATTGTACAATTAAACGTCTTCTAAAAAGAACAGGTTATTTCTTATTGAAAATTTGTTGTGCCGATGATGGTGGTGGTGGTGATGGTATGTGTGTTTGTGTCTATTAATCTGTGACACTAATGTATGTGTATGTGTGTGCATCTGTCTGTTTATTTGTGCATGTCGATGAGGCCTAAACTTTAAATGGAAGTACACAATTAACAAATTATCTGACATACACAGTTGCAGAGCAATGAAAAAAATTTACTTTCATTTCATATCATGTTGGTAATCCCAAACAATCTGCAAGTATGTGGAACTGTGCATGTTGAGTGGCCAAGTGTGCCCACCCTGTAAACTTGGTCTAGCTGCAAAACTGATTGTGTAATACTTGGATCTGAAAAGATACATTATGTTTGTGACAAGGAAATAATACCTACCCTCTCTTCTCTATGTATGGTGCACTTTCTTTCGCAAGTAAGAATGCTGCTTTCACATTGATGTCAAATATCTGCCAAAATTAAACATCAATTCTTTATTTCAAACATGGACAGTAGAGAAATGTCTGTATTTTACTATGTTCAGTTTTCAATATATCACAATATAACTTATATGTACACAGATGTGTAACATACCATTGATAGTTTAAAGATATACATTTAGATAAATATACCATACACATATAGAGATATAGACCTGGCTAGAATTCTTTTCTACACCATTACGCCATTTGCCAAGCCCTCTATAAGCGAATGGTGTGGAAAATAATTCTAGCCGGTAGTGTAGACAGACAGATAGATAGATAGCCCTTACACAGCCATACTTATAGGATAGCCGACTGCATAAAATAATCAGGTGAATATAAATAAGGACCTACTGAGATTTCATTGTCCACCTTATCATTTCCTGGTATTTATTTTGCTCTTAGTAAGCATCAGATAGAATTTTCACTGTGTTTAAAGAACCTATTTCTGAACTAGAAATTTGCTGTGTCCACAGGACATGGATGACCTCACTAAACTCTATCAGTAAGCATATCTTATTGAGCTATCATGTGGAAACCAATTTGCATAAGCTGTGACCTTTGACCTTTGGACTCCAAATTTAAACTTGATCTCTATCTTAGTGTCAATAACCTACACACCAAATATCACTAAAATCCAGCTGATATTTATTAAGTTATCATGTGTAATCCAATTTGCATATATAATGAGCTGTGACCTTTGACCTGTGGACTATGAATTTGAACTTGACCTGTATTTTAGTGTCATCTACCTACACACCAAAAATTTTAAAATCTGTCAAATATTAAGTTATCGCCTGGAAACCAATGCACAAAGATAATGAGCTGTGATCTTTGACCTTTGACCTGCAGACTCCACACTCAAACTTGACGTGTATTTTACTTTGATCTTATCTGGTCTGGTGCCGATGTGTGAAGAATTCATTAATCCAGTGTTCTTATTTGCACAGTTTTCTATACACTTCAAGAACATTGCCTTTAATTTAAATCACATCATTCATTAATATCTTTACATATTACTCATTGTATTTACCTTGTCCCATTGATCCTCACTACACTGCAAAATAATAAAAAGAAGAAACAAAGAGACAACATGTCAAATCCATAGATGTAAAAACAATTGCATTAAAATTATAATATCTTAGTGCACTATGTAACTAACTATCAAGACAATATTTAAACATTACAGATACCCTACAAGTACAACCTGTGCATTCTGTTCATAAGAATGAAGCAATTAGAGGGTAGGGAACACTTTTTGTTCACTGTTTTCCTGGTCTAAATTTGGTCTTCTGTGTACAGAATATTATAAAATAAATTGTACCAACTAGCAAATGGAAAAAAAAATTAACAAAATATGCCCACACCTGGACATAAAATCATCTTCAGAACTTTCCCCCTGAAGCCCACTTTCCTCATCAGAATAACTTTATATCCAATTCCTGCCATGTTTGATTGATTGAAATCCATAGAGCTTGAAGAAATCAAAAGAGTTGAAGTTTCCCATTTTGGCTCACCCTATCTAAATTGAAACATTAACCAATTACAGCAGCCAAGGAAAGAAGGACCCTCAGTAGAATAACTCTGTATCCCTTCTTACAGAGGATTCTTACCACGTTTGACCAAAGTTCATTCACTTGTTTGCAAATGTCAAAATGTCAAAAGTCTTTGAAACACTTCCTCCAGATGGGGTGGGGGAGGCAGGACTTCCACTTGAACAATTCAATATATTGAATCAAGTACTCTGATTTAAATCATGAAATCTAATTCTAAATGTGTACGGAATACAGAAGTAACTTTACCAATTATCTGAGAAACACAAATGCATAAATATTGAGAATGAAAACCCCCAAAATGACATTCCTCACACAAAGAGGTTAAAAGTGGAAAAGCATTTGAAAGTTCTGCATCACATATTGATCTAGAAAATTGATCACCTTCATTCCCACATGCCCACCCTATAACAGTTCAATTTCCATACAACAACAGACATTACAGACTATCAGATTGAACTAATAATTGCTGTATGTACACTTACGTCTAGAATATGACCAAAGAAAGGATTGGCTGCAGCATTGGATACCAGAATATCAAATCCACCTTTCTCTTGTACTGCCTGAAAAACAAAATAAAGATATAAAATTGATATAAACTTCAGACTCATTGAAGCCGTGGCCTCATACTATATACTGTAAACACTGCTAGTTTTTTTCCGGGGGGGGGGGGGGGAGTAGGGGGGTTGAGATGCATTCCTTACAACAAACAAATAATTTAAATCACATTCACAAGCTAAAACAAGAAATAGATTGCATGAACATTATGGCATAGCACTAAGCTGCAAAATCAATTCACATAAAAATACACATACAAACTTAAATTAAACAATTCAACTGCATTACAAATAATAAATGGGAAATCCTCTGCCCTCCTTTGCCAATTTTATATACCTTGTTCGTTGTTCCCTATGACCTTGCATTTCATACCATGTAGTACACTTTGAAATTATTGATCTTTACCTCCAAACCTTGATCACTTTCCAGCAATCCTCCATACTTACCACAAAATATCATCATACCGACTGTGGCGACTGAACATTCATCATTATATTTCTCATTGTGGAACAAGCAGATAAGTCATTAACTGATCTTTCCATGCCTTTAGACCTGTACCCTTTGTCATTTTACAATTTACAGGAATTTACAGAACCACATCCCCATAGACACACCAATCTGTAGTTATCCCTGGAATGTGCTGATTTATACCAAATTCCATACCTGCCGACCGTCCCGATTTTTCCAGGGCAGTTCTGGTCTCATTACAGTTATTAGGCGGTATGGTAAATAATAAAAAGGTTACATAAAAAACAAATGAGATTAGAGTGCGAATGAGAAATGTATTTGAAACAGCTGAACCAAAAGTTTTCTTATGAGAAAAAGCATGAATAAAACAAACCTTTTGTTCCGGCACTCCGCAGTGAATGTAAACACAGCATTTCCATTACAATTTGGGCGTTGCATTAAAATCACTATAGTAACCAATGCACTTGGTTCAGTAGTTTCATTTATTTTGGTCATTCATGTTCTATTCTTATTATAATCTACGTTTTTGTTGTTGAACGCACCGCCTAGTTACTGTTATAAGACCAGAACTGCCCTGGAAAAATTGGGACGGTTGGCAGGTATGTACCAAATTCTTTAACCTTTTAACAATGCAGATAGATTGGACACCAAATTAAACAGAACTGCAATGATCAGATTTACAATTCTCCTGCCCAATCCCAAAATATAAAATCCAATTTTCAAGCAAAATTTCTACCTTTTCAATAAGTCTGGCCCTGTCTTCACCTTTCCCAACATGGCAGACAACTCCAGACACGCTGAGATTGGCTGCCTTTAGTTCCTCCACTGCCTTGTCCACATTGGCTTGCTTGCGACTGCTGATCACTACATGGGCTCCTTCCTCTCCAAGCTTCTTGGCAATGGCAAAGCCGATTCTGTGAATCATAACAGGATGATATTTACTACTACTACTACTACTACTACTACTACTACTACTACCAATAATAATAATAATAATAATAATAATAATAATAATAATAATAATAGCAATAACTAGAAAACGTCAATGACGTAGCGCTCATCCGGCATCTCGCAACATCATATATCCGAAATTTCATGTGGTACAATTTTATAATGGTGAAAAGATTAAAATTTGATGTCCCGGAAGGAAGCATGAATATAAAAAAATTCGAGTGAGAAAAATATTAGTTTCATGGCCCTGGAAGGACATAAAAAAAAAAAAAAATATATAAATGAAAAAATAATAATAACTACATGAATTATATATGATTGGCATCCCGGATCCCTTCCGGGGCTCCATAACTGAATTTTTTGTTGTTGAAACAGACATTTGAATGGAACCAAATGAATAGGTACTTGATATGAAATAAGACTGAAATAAATTTCTGTTTATTTTTGAATAAATTGCATAAATTACCATAATTAAATTAATGGAGCAAACAGTTAAAAATTTCTGGTAGAAATTTAGTGTACGCGAAGCTAGCTCTAGCCAAGATAAGCAAACTAAATCAAAATTGGTTGAGAAATGAATGAGAAGAAGCATTTTTTTAAATTTATTTGTGAATTGTTGAATAAATTTCATAAATTGCATAATTGATTATTTAAAATTTAGCATAATTGAGTAATTTCACACATTTGTGTAGAAGTCTTGAGCCCCAACCTAGCCGCTACAGATCAAACAAACAGAATGAAAATCGGTCAAGAAATGTAGAGAAGAACAATTTATGTTATTTTGATAATTTTGCATAAATTACCATAATTAAATTAATGGAGTATAATTTACAAAAAATCTGTGTAAGAATTTAATGGCATAACTCAGCCCTACCACAAATAAAGTAATCACAATTAAAATTGGTTGACGAAATGAAGAGAAGAAGGCATTTTTTGTGATTTCGAAAATCTTGCAAAATTTGCATAATTGATTAATTTTAATTTGGCATAATTGATTAATTCAGAAATTTGTGCAGAAGTCTTGAAGCCCCCCACCTAGCCCTAATCAGATCAAACAAACAGAATGAAAAATCGGTCCAAGAAATGTGGGAAAAGAAGCACATTTTTGTTATTTTGGGGTATAAATTGCATAAATTACCAAAATTAATCAATGGAGTATATTTTCAAAATAGCTTGTGTAGCAAGTTTAATGGGCATAACTCAGCCTACAATAAGCAATCAAAAATCAAATCGGTTGAGAAATGAAGGAGAAGATAGCATTTTTTGTGATTTCGAATAAATTGGCATAAATTACAAATATAATGAATTCACGATTCTGTGTAGAAGTTTCAAATCCCCCACCTAGCCCTATCATATGAAACAATCAGAATCAAAATCGGTTGAGAAATGACGAAGAAGAAGCATTTTCAAAACTGTGGACGGACGGACGCCGGATGCCACGCCATGGCATAAGCTCATCGGGCCGGATGAGCTAATAATAACAATAATAATGATAATAAAAATACATAATAACATACATTTTCTACGTGAATATATAATTCAAATGAGCATCATGGTCCATGTGGTCTCTATTCACAAACATGGTTAAAGCCAAGGTATATTTTTGGTAAATGGTAAAAAATGAAATTCTTTGCATTTTTTTTAAAAGATATACCTACAGTGTATATACACCTCTATTATCTATCAATGCCCTGAAAATTGTTCGCTCTGTAGCATTCTTGAGAAATTACTCAAAATGTAAATTTTTTTTTTTTGGGGGGGGGGGGACCCGACATTTGCCACATACCGCTAGATGGTCTCATTTAATTTAAATATCATAAATTGTCACTATTATCAAATTTCATTTGGTATATTGATCGTTTTCTGATGCCTGGAGTGGTTAGAGTACTTTGTGAAAGTTTGAAAAAAAAACTTGTCTGATCAACCAAAACTATACTTGGGCTTTAACTTTAAATGTTTTTATATCAGAGGATCTAGCAGGGACAGGGTTGGCCGGAGTGGGATATACTGGCGGTAAATACCGGTAAATACCGCCTCGATAATTTTTTAGGAAAATGGGAAATAGTTGGTATTATAGGGAAAAAATTATGAAATACAATTCTTGAATATTCTCAGGTATTGCCCACGTAATTCCTTAGTATTTTCCAGTATTTCCATGTACCTCTGTATACATCTTGAGTACTTCCCAGCACTTCCCGGTTTTTCCCAGTATTTCCCGCCTGGGTGGGAAATACTTGAATATACCGGGAAATAGCCAATCCTGAGCAGGGAAGGCTCCTGGTTTGAAAATATCTGTCTGCAAGTAGGTATAAATGTAGGGTTTTGAATTCATTTGAAATGGCATTCAGACTACACGTAGTTTATAAACTAATTAAGACTCAAATTTGAAGATGAGCATGTTCTTGAGATAAAATTTTAATTCTTCCAGTACATTCCAAAAAGACATCAGTGTCCAGTGAAAAATGAACAAGATATAGCACCCTCTACAGCCTACGTGTGAATGTGATGTTTCTGGCATGCTGTAGGATAATTTTGTGAGTGCAAAACAGTAAACAGCACAAAGCTTCGGTGCATTCAAATTAATCACCACCATGGGGCTAACAAAGTTTGTTACATTACGATTATGAATAATGTACAATGTAGGGGGACCTTTACTTAACATCCTTTATGTCTTAACTATTAATGTGTTGAGCTTTTTTTAATGCCTAATTGAACACCTTTTGGAGTGCAGTGTCAACAGTTGAAGAGGAATGCTGTGTACAAAAGTTGCAGCTAAAGTATCCTTTCTAACAATGTGTTCATTTTTCAGATATCTGACATTAGAATGAATTTTGTGAAGTTATATATTTCAAAACAATATGTTCACAAATACACAGAAAATAAGCATGTCTTTCCATTTCACACAAAACCCGTGATCAAATCTCAAATTTGTAGGGAAATATAATGTAACCCTACCACTCACCACTTTTACGAGTGATTTAATACTAAGTAAGGACTCGTCTACCCCTGTGCTAGATATAAAATTGAAAGAACATGTTACAAATACTGTCAATACTTTTTACATTATTGGCACTTAATTAAGGATATTTGTGGTACAAAATTGAACCAGTGACACATCAAGAGTTTTCCGTGCAGTGCCAGTGGTGTGAGAGAGGTACTGATAACTATAGTCTATATTGTCCACACAAGTCATCACTTCATCAGGCAAAACTCAAATTACAACTTCTATTTCTTGAAAAATGTACATTTTTAATACTAGTGCCAGGGCTACCAACTCTCACGCAGCCAATGAGCGCGAGACTCATGAATTTTGGCTCTTTCTCATACCAATAGTTTGTTTGATTTTGCATGTATTTCTATGTGATCTCACGCCTTTGGTCCCTTGGGTTATATCATTGGCCTTAGACCGAAGGCTTCGACCTCTGTATCACGTCCGTGGTCGTTTTTCAGTACTTCTCAGACGATCTTAACAGGTATTTTACATGTATCTATGGACTATGCGCTGATACAGAGGCCGAATGTTGTGTTTTTCGAACACACTCGTCTTTCTACCTCAAACTCGACGAAAAGTGTCAACTCCCAAATGGACGGAAAATATCCGATTTTACACCATTCCTAACACTTACGAGAGTGAAAAATCAGTCCTACTACCCACCTCGGTCACGCCAATCCTGATTCCATCCTTATTTCGTCGTCAAAATAGTTAAAACCGCGAAAAAATCACTGAAAAAAGTGTTCCTTGAGTCTCGTACGCGATTTGTTCGCTGATGCCCAAGCTAATAGTAATAGTACGTAGCTATATATTCAGGAGAATTCGGGGGATCACGGTGCAATCAAGCTACTCGCTTTCTTTGTGAATTCCCCTTCACATTTTTGTATATATTGCTATTTTTATGAATTGAATAAATAAATTAAAACTGAAATTGAAATAGAAATATACGTAGCTAGTACGTAGCTTTGGCATCAGCGAACAAATCGCGTACGAGACTCAAGGAGTCAAGGAACACTTTCTCAGCGATTTTTTCGCGGTTTTAACTATTTTGACAACGAAATAAGGATGGAATCAGGATTGGCATGACCGAGGTGGGTAGTAGGAGTGATGTTTCACTCTCGTAAGTGTTAAGAATGGTGTAAAATCAGATATTTTCCGTCCGTTCGGGAGTTGACACTTTTCGTCGAGTTTGAGGTAGAAAGACCAGTGTGTACGAAACAACACAACATTCGGCCTCTGTATCAGCGCAAAGTCCATAGATACATGTAAAATACCTGTCAAGATCATCTGACTGAGAAGTACTGAAAAACGACCACGGACGCGATACAGAGGTCGAAGCCTTCGGTCTACATTGGCCTATCATGCTATGTGGGAGTCTCACGCAATTTCATTCACTGAGATTGGCAACTCATACATAGATCTAGTGTGTTAGCTTCTACATGTCATTGTCTAGTAAAGCACCTCCTTGGTCAAAGTCTAGTACCCCAGCTGACCTTCTTGACTCGAGTGGCATGCGGACTGTACTACTACTAGCGTGGTACACGCCCCCATTTAGTATTATCGGTTAAAGCGCACTTCTTGCACGTCGGCTTTTATGTAGAACCTGATGGACAACAACTATAAGTCCGTGAACGTTGCCATTTAACATTATTGTTTGAATAGCTAACTTTCTCACGTTACGGTTTTACAGTCTTACCCGTCTGTTGAAGCAGTTACGATGGCAACTTTTCCATCCAGGCGTTTTGAAGTAGAAGCAGCAGCACTAGCCATCCTTAAATGACTCGAGAAGAGTTTACCAACCGATAACGCTGTACGGAAACGTAACCCCAACATACTTTTTCATTCGCTCGACGCGATTTCTTATCTTATCTTAATATCGGATATCCGCGCCGTCCTTTTAGAATCGCATTTTATCGCGGAATCCGGATACTAAATACATGTAGGAAGTATCCGATATTAACGAGAACAAAAATTCGGCAGTGCCTCCACCAGGGATTATATGGGTGAGGATAGTTAAATACAATCAAACTTCCCTTCAATGCTGACGTCATCGAGAAAGGGAAATACTTAGTCTTTGTTCAATGCGCATATAATAAATGCAAACGGTAAGCCGACTGTGTATAATTCGTGTATAGTATGGCACACATAGTTTCCGGGCATAGTATTACACGTAATTTAAACCGATATCACTACTTTTTCAAACTCGGTTATAGTCGCAGGGGCCCGGTGACTAGGAGTGCTGCACGCTCTGTTAGAGTTCAGTGTCTGCACGTTGGGGACATTTGGGGGGGGGGGGGCGGATGGGGGCTGCAGGGACTGTTTCATTCAAATCCCTCAGCTTAGTGGCGAGTGATGACTTTATTTACGTATTTATTTATTTATATATTTATCTATTTATTTATTTATTTATTTATTTATTTATTCATTCATTTAGTTATTCATTCTTTCTTACATCATTTTTTATATTTATTTAGCTAGATAATTCATTTAGTTATTCTTGATTTATATTTGTTCACCTAGTTTAATTCATTCATTTATTTATTCATTAACTTATTTATTTATTTATCTTTATATTTATAGATTTATTTATTTATATTCCATTCATTTATTTGTATTTTTATCTATTTATTTATTCATTTATTTATCTATTTGTGTATTTATTTGTCTTGATATGTTAATCTTTTTATCGATTTATTTTTGTATCTTTTATCTACTTATCCATATATTTATTTATTTACTTATTTATTCATTCATTCATTTTTAAATTCATTTATGAAATATGTCTATTCATCTGTTTGTCTATTTACCTTTTCATTTATTTATTTATTTATTTATTCAATCTATGAATTTATTTATTAAACTTTTCATTTATTTATATAATTATTCATTCATTCACTTATTTATGTATTAATCTATTCATTCATTTATCTATCTATCTTATATAAGTATACATATACATATTTGTATACATATACATATATATATATAAATTTATTGATTTATTCATTTATCTATCTATCTATTCATTTGACTTATATTTTTCCGGTGGCAGGAAAATGACTATTCTTATACTCTCGTCATATGATATGGTAAC
>JZLH01S0610196.1:32066-43300 GCA_001188425.1 Eucidaris tribuloides | reverse complement strand
CCGATATTACACCAATTGTCACTTTTAGCCAGGTTTGGGACATTTTCCACGTTTGTCATATTTTGCAATACACTGTTTCAAATATTAAATACATTCTCATGTGAACGTCAATGGAGAAATTAATATTTCCCAGACTATTGGATGGGACAAAGGCTAATGAAACTCAAGTAATGAGTTTCCCGTCACCCTCCTCGTTGTGTAACTTTTTGGGCCTCGTTAGCAGCAAAAATCTGAAATAATTCATTATTTGAAGAAAAAAAATCAACATCAACATTTTTATTGATTTGGAAAGTTTCTAAACGAGGCTCAGGAATGAGTCTAAAAACAAACCCAATTTGGTTTTGTATCCCCTCGTTGGTTCATTTCTATCGTTGGCACTGTGATGATGAGCAAGACTATACTTCGTGGGTGCCAAGCAGAATTGCTACTCTGCAGCATGTGTGCTGGAACATGCGATTTTCGTGTTTTTTCTGGCAGTAACGTGTAACATGTAGTCTCGTGAAAAAATGCACTGGAAGGGTTCCACTCAATCCACTCTAACGTTACATGTATTGGGTTAGCAAACTGGAAATATGCTAATGGAATGAACAAAAGTGCATTAAATCTTCATAAAAGGTTGAAATAATGAAATCCTGCATAATAATGAATAATGAATAATGAAAGAGTTCCCTCATTATAGGCTGGAAAAAATGTGACGGGAAACTCGTACTTGAATTTCGTTAGCCTAAGATTCTGATCGGCTGACCGAGAAATATGCCAACCCTGATTTTAGCCATGCAAAAGGTAGATCGACAGAGTTCTGCTCAAAATACATGTGTAGAAACACGACTACATGTACATGTAGCTTGTCTAGCTGGCTGCTTTATTTCAGAAAACTGCAGGAGTTCTTATAACAAATTGGCTCAGCGGCACTTAACACCCCCGGACAATGTAAACTGACGCTGATATCGACTCCAAGGAGAAAATGATTCTGTGAGCTCTGTCAAACGGTATTACATGTGGCAGGCCGGTTTACTATCACAGGAAGGAAGTAATACAGATCAGGGTGTCTGAGGGTAGGAACAGCTTGGCTGAAATGTGGGGGTGGGGTGGGTTTGGGGAAGCATGGGGCTCCTTGGGGAGGGTAAAAGAGGGTGGGGGAGAGGGTTAATTTAGCCCCTCCCCCTCCCCTTTGCGAGGGACTTTTTCCCCCAAAAATGGGCTAAAAAGCAAATGATAAAAGTATCGAAAAAACTTAAAGTGTACCAATACCCTGAGTATAATGTTTGTTAAATAAGTAAAATACACAAAACACAACCAAAATTCACTTGTGATAGCTCCTGAAATTATACATATTTCAAGAAATCGGATCATAATCTCCATAATATTTTGACACTTGTGCTCCGCATGTTCAAGTTCTGCTCCATAAGCGCCTGTTTTCAGGTGTGCGCATTCTAGCAATACGCATACGTTTTTACAATAATATCGCGATTTCCATGTCGATTTCCGTGTCGATCGGCCCACAACGTTCCATGCAATCCCACCAATCTCGGCACATCTTATACGAACACGGGAAGATATTGCAGGGATTCTTCTTGTCATGTCGATACCGTCTGTTTTGTTGTTGCATTTGTCATGATGAAGAAATGAAGTGTTTTCCACCGAGATGTCTGCCTGGCTGACTGGCTTTTGGTTCCAGCGGTGGTGCGGCCGCCGTGCGGACCACGCCAGGGCTGCACTGCACTGTACTGCATGCACTGAGAGCACTGTTGTAGCGGCTGATTGTACGCATCGTTTTAGACGAACAAGGATAAAAATATCGATAGCACAATCCATCGATTGATAGAATCGGGTGATCGACTAGTCCGTGTCAAGTTGTTTTTTGCTTTTTTAAACTCTTTAAAATTTACATTCAAACTCTAATAAATGGAATCGGAGTGAAATAGAATTCTAATATTTTACAGAAGGCATGTCTTACATACATATATAACAAACATTATACTCAGGGTATTATTGGTACACTTTAAATATTGTTTTTAGCATATTACTGTACGTCTATATAGTCAATTCTGCATAAGGTGAATTGCTCTCTTGTTTAAATACTGGAAATTAAATTTGTCTTTTTACATGTAAAACATTTAGACAAAATTGACCTTCTAAAACACACACACACACACAAACCTGATGAAATACAAATTCCGAGCTATTGTTTCATGAAACCCTACAAATGAATTTCTGTTCTGTAATAACATTTTCACTTTCTGCATTCTTCACTCTAATCATTCAATCAGTTTACCATACAGTGTAATTCTATGATAAAACAAAGACATTATCCACAAAATAGTCCTACGCCAACCCTCAAAATTGTTTCATTATCCAAAAAATAAATAAAACATCCAAACATAGAGGCTTCTATAAGAATGCCGCTAAAACTATGCACATTACAATTTGCATTCAGTATTGGGCATAATCGTGGAATAGCAGAATTGTGGTACAGCATCCGTGTGCATTAACATTGTTGTTCATAATACACACACGTCTTGGTGTTCGCACAAGTGTGACTAATACATGTCGTATGCTGTAGATTTAGCTACAGCACACGTCTTTCACAAACTGTAGTACTGTGTGTGCGGGAGGCAATTCATAATGCATTCAATACATCGAGTCTAATTCGGCATGCATTGCGCGGGGAAGCGTGGCTGCGCTGCATGCATGCATTATTGTCTGCAGTCCAATGCATAAATTGTCGCCATCAAAAACATCAATAAATTTGGATTCCCTTCTGTGTGTTTTTTTTTTATCTCTTTGCTACAGTCTGTACACTGCCAAATAATGTACCACCATCATGACCAAACAGTCATATTAGATGTATTGGGCACAAATCAATATTGGACAGCAGTGAACACTTTATACACGGGTGCTGACTAATTATCGGTATGGGTTTGTTACTGAGACCAGTCCAATACAATGTTACGTACAGTATGCAAATCAATGATTTAAACCCAGACTGTCCGTCTGTCCACTAGATAATGTCATTCACTGACCTGCTACATTTGAAAATATCTGCATGTTTAAAATAATCAATAATTTCTAATGAAATTACATGTACATGTACTTCACAGGGTAGGGAAGTCACAGGTCTATCTCAGTCACACACGTTATGAAAATTACTAGGAATATGTAAAGTAAAACAAGGAAAATACCCGTTAGTTAAATATTTAAACTTAAGATGTACATTATATCAAGCAGGCATCACTGCTTAGCGGAAAAAATAGGAGACGTGAGAAAAATGGCTCCAAAACACTGCCAGCTAAACATTAGTCTACATGTAGGGACAGTGATTTTCCGCGATAACGGAAAACGGACGGAATTTAGGGAAATCACAACTTGAAACGGAAAATGAGTTTCCAAATTTTTACTTTTTGAAAGGAAAAAACACGAAACTCAGAGCAAAAATTAGAAAAAGTTGACACAAAAACACGGAAACAGCGAGAAATATTTGTTTCAAGTTTCATGTAAAATTGAATTGTCATTTTTTTTTCATGTATACAAAGTCTATGGTAAAACGGAATTTCCATTTTTCAGACAAGTTGAAACAGAATTCCAGATTTTTGGAAACGGAAAAGGCCTTTTCTTGAAACGGAAAATCACTGTCCCTATAATAGTCCACTGCCTGAACTGCTCAAAGCCTTCATGATCTGTGCACCCCTCTTACATGTACAACTACATGTATGTTGCACATACAAATACACAGACTGAGAACAGGCTGGTATTTTTTCGGGGAAGATGAATTTCGGTGAAAAGGTGAATTTGTAGCGAGTACAGATATCACAACACGCAGGCATTCGGGAAAAGGTGACAGATTGACACGATCACATGGACGCCAATACTAATTCATGAAAAAAAAAAAATGACAATTCCATTTACATGAAACTTGAAACAAATATTTCTTGCTGTTTTTGTGTCAACTTTTTCTAATTTTTGCTGATTTTCGTGTTTTTTACTGTTTTTTCGTACTTCTAAACTCCCACAAAACAAAAACAGAGATGGGTAAATTTTACTTAGCCAGTGAGAATCAAGTCTTGTCTGGCATTGCACAATACCACTGTCTATTAGTTCTCTGTGTGGTATCCCATGAGAGTGACCCTTTAACACACAATCAATCTAGTCTCATCACTTGACACATCTCTCCATCCCAGGGCCAGCCTCCTGCCAACACCAGGCAGCCAGGACTAAAACTCATTACACCTGCTGTCATGTTATTAGTAGTAGTGGTGGTGTGGTGAGGAACCAGGGTAGTGTTATATCATCAATGGTTAGACTGTGTTTGATTTGCACACCAAACTATTTTTGCTTAGATTTGATCAACTATGAAAGACACAAGTTCACCACAGCTAGATGTAGGCACCTACTTTAAGAAAATGTGAGAGCTCAAGACATATGCTCTACATGTGTCTTTGATAAAGTCTAAATATGAAGCTCTGAAAAAAAATTAAAATGATTATTATTGTTAATTATTATGAAATTATTATCATTATTATTATTATTACTATTATTATTATTACTATTATATAATAATTATTATTATAATTATTAGTGTTGCACGACTCCAGGATTTTTTAGAGTCGACTAGTCGCCCATCAAAAGTCGCGACTCCGACCCTCGGCGTTTGGGTCTGTCGGCATGATCAATAGGTAAAAAGAATCACACTACAGGCTATACAGTGACTGTTCACTGTCCTCCTTCAATGATTTCAGTTCAACAACCTAAATATATACCCCGTATATGTCGTCAGTGTTGTAGTCAAGACCAAGCCATCCCGAGACCAAGACCAAGACCAGACCCAGACACGCACGAGACCAAGGATCAAGACCAAGAAAAGAGGTCGAGACCAAGACCAGAAGGTCCGAGCGCAAGACCAAGAACTTCCGACGACCAAGACCAAAGACCAGACGGCCAGCGTTTCAATTCACACTATTTTGTGCATGTTTTGAGTTTTGTTACCTCAGCACTTAATGCCGACTGCTAGCACATTGCAATCAGTCGTAATAGGAGCTTTTTAAATTTAATCAAATGCAGCAGTTTTATGAAGAACATTAAAATTATATTTTCATTGTTTTTATTTCGTCACTATGTAAACACGCCCTCTCAAAGGTTTAACCGACAAAATCATGTACTACAGTCAATATGATAGCTACAAATTGCACAAACGAATGAGACACAATTTCAAATTGAAAATACCTTTTTTTCCACGCATGAGCACATTTGCCTGATCTACTGAAATACAGATCAGATAAAGAGAATAAAGTGTTTTTAATAATTTCTTTCTCTCATTCATTAATGTTTTTTCTTCATTCGTTCTTGACTTTCTTGTTATTTTCTTACATTTCTATCTTTCTTCCTGTTTTCTTTCTTTTTTCATTCATTCTTTTTGCTGTTTTATTCCTTTCTATTTGTATTTCGTTCATTGAAGTTTTTTCTTTCATTCCACCCTTTTCTCTTTCTTTTTTCTTTTATTTCTTAATCTTTTGTTGATTCTTTTTCTTTTATTTGCTTTTTTTCTTCCTCTTTCCCATGTCTTTCTTTCTATTCTCCTTTTTACTTTATCCTGTCTTTTCTCTCTTCTTGCTTATTTTTTATATCTCATTTTCTCTTCTTCCTTTTTTCATGAAATTCATTTTTTCCTTCTTTCTTTCTTCCTTTTCTTTCATTAATTCTTAATGTATTTTATTCTTATTTCTCTATGTTCTATCTTTCTTCCATTTTCTTACTTTGGTCTACCTTTCATTCATTCTCTTTCTTTTTATTATTTTATTCCTTTCAATTTGCTTTCTCTTTTAGCCTTTTCCCTTTATTTCTTTTAGAAATTCTTTACTCTTTAAATTCTTCTATCATTTCTCTTTTTCTTCATTTTATCCTTTCCTTTTCTCGTTTCTGGCATTTTGTTTCTTTCTCTTCTTCATTCATTTTTTCCTTCCCGCTTTCAATCTTTCTACTTTCTCTTCTTTCATTCTTGATGTCTTTTCCTTCTTTCTATCTGTTTAAAATTTCTTTTCATGCTATCTTGATGTCAATCTTCCTTTTCTATTTTTCTTTAGTTTTCAGTCTTCTTTCTTTTATTTCCTATTATGTTTTCTTTCTTTCGTTTGACTTTCTATTCTTCCAATCTCTCCGTTTTTCTTTTGTTCCGTCTTTATTTGTTACTTTTTCTTCCGTTGCCTTTTTTCTCTGTTTGTATATTCATTCCATACTTCTTCTTTTGTTCTCTACCATGTCTACCTCCATATTCAATTACAAGAGGAACAACCAGAATATATTGCGTCAGAGAACCCACCATTGCCAGTCCTTATATAATTATGTGTAGAAGATCTGTGTTAAAACTATGCTTGAACATACTCTGCATGTTTGAACGCCTTATACATGCCGCAAAATTGCAGTTTTTCATGTGCAACAATAAAGATTTTTATGTAAAATCATCCTTTAAGTTGCTGGTCTCGGGCTGGTCTCGGCCAAAAAATCCGAGACCAGAAGGTTCGAGACCAAGACCAAGACCAAGACCAGAGGGTTCGAGACCGAGACCGAGACCAAGAAAGACCATACTGGTCTCGAGACCGGTCTCGAGACCAAGACCAGTCTCGAGACCTCCAACACTGATATGTCTCCACTTGAACTGAACTGGCCATGATTTTATATAACAATGAAATGAAAAGACTGCCATGTTGATTGTCATCGATGTTTTCACAGTGATCCAGAAAGTCGACTCTTGCATTCCTAAGCTAAAGTCGGAGTCACAACTCTTTGAAGATAGTCGTGACTCTGACTTTTGGTGACTTGTCGTGCAACACTAATAATTATCATCATCATCATTTTTATTATTATTATTATTATCATTTTAAAGTGAAAATCTGTGAATACTCGGGTTGACCAAATTCACCCTGCCCATTTCCTCCCACAGTGCAGTGTGTAAATCTACGCTACTTTATACTCCACTGCAGTGGTAATTCCAAGGGTGATATTCAAGTTTATCTTGCCAGTGGCAGAATAACTTGGAAATTTTTGTATTCTAGGATGTTTATTTGTCCATTTAAAGACTGTGTTAGGGATGTGCAAGTCCATTACTTCCCATCATTATCAATACCAAACGGTAGTTTAGTACTTACAAATGGTGTGTTGAAAGTATGAGATCCATACGTCATGAATTTGTTGTTTTATGAGGAAAACTAATAACGACATGTTACCAGAATGTTGTTCTTTCTGTGAGTTTCAATTTTGCTTAAATTACGAATCGCGGTTACTGTGCACCGTAGCAAGACCAGCGCAGCCCGCTGATTGGTTAACTGCTATCCCCCTGCGCGACCTTTGGCTAACGGCTGATCGGACCATTTTGGAACGGCACGTGCACGTTTGACATCGCGGATTTTTTGAAATTTGCTTCCGAGCAATTTGAAAAAGGATGAAGTTTAACCATCCAGATTTTCACCAAAACTCAATATTTTACCCTAAGTCTCTGTGAGAGGTGTTTATTTATATTAATCTTCACATTGGATATGATTTCAGCTGATTTCATTCATATAGATGTTTTTTGACGTGCAAATCAATGACACAATCTTTAAGCACTACTTCTGTATGTAGCTCATCAAGTTTGACAATTTTTTTTTTTAAGAAGCTCCACCAGAAAAGGTACATATATGATTTTGCAAATGTTCTTGAAGGCCAAACATTCACCTTTATTCTTGTGATGAGCCACAAAATGGCGCAAACAATATGATCTGCGCATGTGCACAAGCAGGCTCTTAGTCTTATGTATTCACTAATTAAAGTGATAGGCTAACATTGTGGAGCTTCAATTTAAAAAATTGTCAAACTTTGATATCTGAGCTACACAGTAGTGTTCAACTGGACAAATAAACACCCTAGAATACAAAAGTTTGGAAAGTTATACTGCCAATGGCAAGATATACATGAATAAACACTAAAACTCGGGGCGAGTTTTATTAACCTAGGTGTACTGTCCATGGGTGTACACACAGTAAGTCTATGGGAGGAAATGGGCAAGTGAATCTGGTCTTAAACTTACGATTTTCACTTTTTTAAAGCACTAAATAATCATTTTGAAATACAATTTTTTTCAGGGCTTCATTTTTAGACCTCATCAAAGACACTGGTAGCATGGGGAATCATGCGGCTCAGATTTTTTTAACTGTGGTAAATGTTAGCCAATACCTTTAATTGTGTGATAAACTGTATGGGAAACAACGTACATGTATGATCCCTATCTTTGCAGTCCTGTTTTCTCTCCCTTTCCATATTAATGATCAAACCTTTGGGCGGCATTTAAATGGGTTTGCATTGTCGATTCTGGACAAATCATCCACCATTCTAACTTAATGTCTTTACTATAAGACCGTACAAAAAAGATATCTTACATTTCTATTTCTAAAATATGGTACATTTAATGGTGACAGTTCACATATTTTGTTTTGGATTTTGCTCAATTTTATGAATGAACAGCTACTAACAGTAAATTACAGACCAAATACTATTGCCAATAAGAGTACATCTTACAGAGTTACATCTGTTGACAACACACACACATGATATGATATTGAAACTTAACAGTGACTACACCCGTGGGTGATGATTGGCTGACTGGAGGTGATGTCATCATCATCACAGCTTGTCATGTGACCCGGGCGGCCTCACAAGCGGTCGCCAGGAATCCTGGGATATTCATCCTCGGGATGATAAATAATTCACCGGCAGACGAGGAACACTCACTCATCTCAAGACAACAGCGGAGGCATGATGAAATCACCGTAGAATTAACATCCACGGCCTGAAGCCAAGTCATTCTGAAAGACAGAGTTAGTTTTTTTTTACAGAGGTTACTGTTTTTGCTTAGACTTGATCCAGAGAAGTACACACTGTAAGACTTTGAACTGTAATTTTTCAGGGCTTCATTTTTAGACCTTGTCAGAGACACTACCATGGGGAATTGTGTAACTCACATTTTTTAAATGGACATATTGTTTTACAATGCCTTTAAGTGAACACATATTCCCAAACCTCATAAATTGTCACATATTGCTACAAAAAATAATACAGATGCTTAAAGGCCCACTGACATAACAGGATGAAAAATGCCCTTATTTGACTAAAATTTTTTAGGAGGCACTAATGACACCCATAATGCAATGTCACCTCTTATATTCTGTAATTCGCATAGAGTTAATAGGCCTACATCCACACCCGGTTCCAGTAGGCAACAAGTTCAAGGAGTTTTTGTTCAAATACAACACTGGTCTGAAGACAGTCCATATTGTCTTGAACATGATAATCTACAAATCTGAGCTGATCCCTGAAAGTTGCACCCTTGAAAATCTATTTCTGAGAGACACACAAGGCCACATAGGGTCAGGTGGTCTATAGAACCATGCAGGGATAGGGGCATGCTTGGGCAGTTTGACATAATACAAGACACAAAGAACTCCTGGGATAAGAAAACCCAACTACTCTGACAACAATGGATTAAGGCAATAGATAATACAGTGACTCTAGGGAGAAAATTTGTAAAACTTCCCTGGCTTATACAGTGTATGGACACATAGCTGTATTTGTAAACAGTGTAAAATTGTGTTCATTGTAACAGCTACAACTATTTTAAACAGGCATGGTACAGAAATATTAGGACTGGTGTAGAAAAAAGCTGTATACAGCAATAATCTTTCTACAATGTCAGTTTTACTGCAAAATTTTTGATTGCATATAACATGTGATCATGTAAAGTTCTTTAAAAAAAATAGGATTCAATTTATCACTTACATGAGCAGAATGTGCATCTACATGTATATTTTCTCTTTTTGAACTAAATAATCATCCATGTCATGTGAAAAGTCTAGTACATGTAAACTTCAGCATAGGTATCACTGCCTGTGTGGGAATCCCATGACCTTTGACCTCAGAGCCCTAGGGGGGCTTTCCCAGGGTATTTCCCTTCTCTGTCTAGGGTTTCCTGTTGACCTTAGAATGGGGTCAAACTCATACAGGAAACACAAGGGGTTCCTAATGAGGGTAATAGGATAATGGATGGAGATAAGGGGGTACTGTGACAGTGGTGGAAGTCTATCCCAGGGTATTAAAGGGGCATTTCAGGTTCACTGGACACTGTTTTGAACAGAAGCAGAAAAGCTGAGAAACACACTTCAGTGAAATTTTGTTGTACTTACAAGTAAAGGTATTGGCTAACATTTACCACAGTTAAAAAAAAAAAATCTGAGCCACATGATTCCCCATGCTACCAGTGTCTTTGATGAGGTCTAAAAATGAAGCCCTGAAAAAATTGTATTTTAAAATGATAATTTAGTGCTTTAACCCATTCAATACTAGGACCACATATTTGTGGTTTGCCTTTTTATCTTGGAATGTGGCTGTATTTACCCCATTTAATGAATATGCTAAAGTAGAGAAAAATATCAGCTATTCAATGAACTGGGTGCTACAATGTCATAATGAATATTCATTTTGTTATGAATTTTTAAATGAGATGTAACTAGAATATTCATAAACTTATCAAATTGGCAACGACTGCTGTTATGATGAGGCTTTGGGTCATTCCACTGTGTTAGTGGGTGATGTATTGAAGTAATTGAGAAACATATTTTATGGACGTGTTTTTCTTTTTTATGTTGTTTAAAAGTAAACGTAATTCAATCAAAAACTATTTTTAGTCTTAAATTTCACAAGAAAAATAAGATCTTAAAAATTTCACGAATAAATAATTAATTAGGCTAACAATTGACACATCATTCAATACCCATTACCCTTTATATATGATAGACTATTCCAGTATGTTGCCGATTTGATGAGATAGCAAATTTGTAGTGATTATTTTACTCTGGACAGGCTCTAGTATTGAATGAGTTAAAAGAGTGAAAATCGAAAGTTGACCAGATTCACTTGCCCAATTCTTCCCATAGACTTACTGTGGGTACACCTAGGCTATTAAAACTTGCCCCGAGTTTTGTGTTTTCAAGTATAACTTGCCATTGGCAGTGTAACTTTCCAAACTTTTGTATTCTAGGGTGTTTATTTGTCCATTTGAATACTACTATGTAGCTCAGATATCAGTTTGACAATTTTTTTTTAAAATGAAGCTCCACAATCTTAGCCTAGCACTTTAAGTCGCATACAGTACCTACCAACCATTACAACTTTTCCATAAGAATAGATTGTAGAACATGAATGATCAAAATAAC
>JZLH01S0610196.1:0-20355 GCA_001188425.1 Eucidaris tribuloides | reverse complement strand
CGAGTATCTTATTCTTTGCCGGGTAGGATAAAAATAAGCCCCATAGAGAGCCACACAGCAGGTTTCCATGCTACTAGTGATATTGACATTGTTTGTTTTAGAATGAGTGAACGTTTGACTACAAGATTTTCACAGGAGAAACCTTGCATAGTTTACTTGATTCTAGAGTAGTAGTATCAGCCCAAGTTGAGGACTACCCCCAATCATGTCATTTACCTTTAATACATTCTTGGTGTTCCTTTGGGCACCCCCCCCCCCTCCCCTCCCAATATGGTAAAAAGGGTTAGGGTTACAGTTAGGGTATAGCTAGGGTTTAGGGTTAGGGTTATGGTTTAGGTTTAGGGGAGCCATACTGTAGATCTATATGGTAATTTAAAGGCAGGGGATCTCTTTTGCATGCCTAAAAATTAACACTGTGTAAATACAATGGCATTTAGAAGAAAATGCCATCTGGGAACCTTTAGCAAAATATAGGAGCTAGAAACTTAGTTTTGGCGGAATTATAGTGACCGTTAGACTCTGATTTGAATTTTTTTCTCACGAGAAAAAATTTCCTACCATAGAACGTACACTAAACAGTTAATGTTTTTCTTTTGCATTTTTCAAATTCTAGGCAATCACTGACCCCCAGATTTCACAGACATGCCCTTCATCAATAGCCCAAGGGCATGGGTTATCTTTTCCTTGTCCACGGGGACGTCTGCAAATGAGATCCACTGCCTTTAATGCGGGGTGCTCAAAGGAAGTTTTTCCTAAACCTTATTTCTCTATCTCAAGTTTTCTCTTCATTAATCCAGGCTGTTTTCTCAGTCTCAATGGACATGTGTAGGGTTGACTGCATCCAGTTTTGTATCCAAGACCGGCTCGAGACCTATTTCTGGTGGCCTCGGTCTTGGTCTCGGTCCGACTCCGTCTCCGAGTCACCCGTTCAAACCCTGCAAGATGGTTTGTTTTGGGGTGATCTTGGTATCAGAACCTGTGGTCTCGAATACAACATTACCATACACACACATTTTAAACCAATGAAACTTGATTAAGAGTTTCCCGTCACATTTTTTTTCAGCCCATAATGAGGGAACTATTTCATTATTCATTATTCATTACATGCAGGATTTCATTATTTTAACTTTTTTACAAACGCTTAAATGCTTTTTTGTTCATTCCATTTGGACATTTCCAGTTTCTAACGGTTCTAACCCGAAACAATTGAACATTGTACAGTGGAATCCTTTTGATGCACTATAGACCAACAGATGATCTTGAAACGAAATACAAACAACATTGGGTCTATATTTAAACTCATTTCTGAGACTCGTTTCCTACCAGAACTTCCAAAATCAAATGAAAAGGTGAGGCTTGAAAAGAATTTTTCAAAATAATGAATTATTCTCAGATTTTCGGCCGCTAACGAAATAACGTGGCCCAAAAATCAAAACAAGGGCGGGTGATGGGAAACTCAAATTCAAGTTTCATTAGCCTTACAGAATAACATTCACCAAACATTGATTACTTTGGCACATTCTAAATTTCTGAAGGCGTGCTCATAATGCAGAGCGGTTGTCGTTTTCCTTCAAGAATTCCAGCGTAGATTACCCAATCAAAACATCAACACGAACGCAGCAACAGATTACTGAGGGAACGAATGTTACATCAATGTCACAGCCCCAAGACTTGTCCCAGAAAGACCAAAACGTACGAATGTAGTCTGAAGCCAATATTGCACTTTCATAAATTAGGCCTAGATTATCTATGCCATTCCAACTCATAAACTAATTAACACATTAATGTCATGTTATGATAATGCCAAGATTGGCTGCCGATCAACGTGGCTCAACTTAGACGTAACGACGACCATCCATGGAATGAGGTAGTTCCCTAAATACGTACTGTAGCATGCAGTACACACCTTGCCAGATTACGAGCATGAATTAATTACACGCGCCAAACACATGGGGGGGTTATACATGTACACGATACGCGTTGCCAGTGGGTGTTAGCCTCGAATGTTGCCCTGCCCGATATCCGTCAAACACAGAGACTTCAATACAACCCTTGTTTATGAATGATCACCACTTCACACTCGACATGTGAGCTACCAACATAGAATCACACACACACATGTGGCTTGTGAATGAAATAGCATTCAGCTCCGTTACACTCTCCATAGTGAACTGGTGTGAATGTGACGAGGTATTAGAAAATATCAGCTATCAAGATTCGGCGTTGATCAGGTTATCCCAAGTTAATCGGATAGCTTAATCTCTCTATATCCACTAACAGGAAGATCTACAGGAGCCAGTTCAGCACGCTAACACGCCACCAGCATGCATTCACCAGGTTAGCAGTATAGTAGCGATGTACATGCCCACTGTTCACTGACACTAGGCTATACAAACAAGCCATGCAGGCAGTATGCTTGACTAGGTAGCACACACACACACACACACACATACACAGGCCTATACACACACACACACACACACACACACCTATACACACAGGGAGAGAGAGCTAGAGAGCACACATACTCAGTCATAATAATAGCTATACACATGTATGGTTATGCACACACACACACAATTTCAGCATGCATTCAATGTGTTATTATGCTATGAAGCAACACACAGCCCACACACCCTCTAATTTCAGCATCAATGGCTGTAGTTCCTAGGGTCTCCACAATAACAAGATGTAAATGAGATTATAATTCCAGTCAAATATGAATATTCATGAGCTTAGATGCCACTTCATATTCCAGACTCATGAATAATTAATTAGCTTGAAATCAATAAGCAATCTGAGTGTTTAATGCGAGACTTTACGTTATCAGCCACTTGCAAGGTACATGTAGCTCTCAGACAGCAAGCTTATTTAATATGGACCAAATGAGATCATCTTGTTAGCAATTTACATATTTATCATACATATTCATGAGCATGCCAAATAAGGATTTTCATGAGTCTCCTGGAGTATAATTTACGATATAAGCCATTCTACCTACCCGAATTTCATGGAAATTCTTTGTGACAATGCAAAGGATTTTCAACGACTGCGGCATGCAAAATACGGAACGCAGACATGTGTTGGCAATCTGTAATGTCTTTAACTCTTTTCTTGCCAAATCAACATATTTTGTACCATTTTGAATATTACAACAACATTGGCAGCTTCTCACTCATTGCAATCATTCAAAATGTGATGATACATTTGTTTGACAAGAATATGTAGTGGAATGAGCTTGTTGGAAAATCTGTTAATAAACAAATTGCACTACAGATATTATGAGAAGTAAGAATCATAACAAGATGATTATATTGTTGAGATGAGATGAGTAGAACTCATCTCACGGAGACAAAGGTTTAATACGGGGACATACTTCCTCGTAAATCATAAAACATAAATTTTGAAAAAGGAAGCATTTCAAATATTACATTTTTTTTTTCAAAAGATGGAGATTAGAAAAATCTATTGCACAGTTTAAAGACACAGGTTAACATTGCACATGGAAGCCACACATGGAAAAAATAAAATTATCAAGCTTCCATCTGAGCTTGCATGACAGTGTTTGTTTGAATGGACAAGATTAATAACCACTCTAATAGTTTTATAAAAAAAACTTTTGGACAGTTCTGCTGTAAGTAGCATTGTGTGTGAGGATGAATTGGAAACATTGACATGACACATTTAACAGACTGCCATCCAAACAGCAGTATCCCACACCAATTGTACAAATGTTGGTGATATATTTTGAAAACAACTTGCCAATATTATGTCAACGATAAATTGCATGTATGTGTAGGCGGAACAGTCCAATCAAGAGATTGAATGCACACTACTATTTCTCTTTCTTCTTTTTTTCAAATTCCACTTGGAGTAATCACTGATAAGCTAATCATTAATCATTTATCAATGATACTATTAACTCTGGTTTATGTGCCACTCTCAACACCCCACTGTGCTACATTAATTTTAAGTGAATCATTTTTGAAGAAAAAATGGAAAATATTGAAAAAAATCTGTTTCACGATATGAAAACCCCCCTACGAAATATTACATAAAATCATACTCTTTTTAGCAATATAATTTGTTATGATTTGAATATTTCTGAAGTAACAATGACTTTTGTGAAGTTACTTACTTTGTATCAATATCTACAAATAATGTAAAAAATATGCATGTGTTTTCCCATTCCACATAAAATCTGTGACGAAAATCACGAAATGTTAAATTTTGCAGGAAAATATCCAATAAAAAGAACTAAAGTAACTAACAAGTAATTTAGTAAGGGTCGTTCATCTACTTAGGTAAAAAAAGTGTAATTAATATGTTTTACCAAGTTAATCTGATGTTCCTTGAAGGAAGTAGTTTGCATGGTGTGGATAAGCAATTAACTCTTTGCGCGCTGAATTAATTCTGAGGGGATAATAATGACGATTGTTGTTTCGATAATTTCTTTAAATCCTGCTTCCTTATTTCATCATTGATACTGGTTGTTATTCTATAGATGTTGCTTAAGCATTATGACCATTTGTTAACTTTTCTAGTAGAAATGTAATGAAAAAAACTAATTATTACGATTGCTGAATTTAATCGTACGAATGTGCAAAATTGCAACATTAGCGTGCAAAGGGTTAAGCTAAAGACTTTTAAGTTAATCAGTCAATATACTTTTCATACTAACAACAGTCATTGGAAGTGAACTCTGTGGTTGTGCACCAGTCACACGTTAAATAAAACCCCACAAAATAGCAACAAAAGATAGATCTCCTCTTGATCCAGCAGCGAAAGAAATGGCTTGGCTGTTCATTCAAAAGATTGGGTGACATAGGCCTCGCTTTCACCGGATACCAGGCACAAAGGCGTCCCCTCTAAGGCCAACCACAGATTAACATAATTAAGCCACCTTCTAGTCTAATTGTTGGTAATCTATCGTTGGCAATATTGCCTGCTACACTTAACACTATTCATACATGTAATGGAGGTATGAAGTTCAGCATAATGTGGGGTGGGTGAATGATAATTAAGAGAGAGCCGACTGTTTGGTTGGGGGGGGGGGGAGGGGGCGAATTATTGGCATCTGCATGATGGATTTTTAATTTCTTTGTCTGCCGCACGGTGATGTCTGATGTGGTCTGACGGGCGTGAACCCCAGCAGTACTGTTTTGTAGGGAAGGATGATGGATACAGACCAAGTAATAGACAGATGGAAGAATTCATATCCAAAGCTCCACTCTAGCATTTTTGGCTGGTTGCCTAATAGGGCAAGCAAACTTTCTATTTTCAATTATATACATGCCCTAATGAAATTTCACTTGCCCAAGTAAACAAAATTGTAACTTGTTAGGCCTAATTGGACAGAACTGAAAAATACATGTCTTTAATACATGTACTCCCTAGATTTTAGAGATGACATTTTTCACTTGCCCAGAAGCAAATTTTACTTGCCCCGGGTAAGTGCTAGTGTCGAGCCCTCTCATATCACTATCAGTTCCTTAGTTACAGCCTGACGGACTAATGGTACCAACCATAGCAGCCACAGTTTGCGCATCTAAAAATCTGGCTAAGATTATGTATTTTGACTGTGAAAATTCAATTAGAATATTTGAAGAGAACAAAATTTAACAGTACAAGATATTACATCGCTACTCTTGCTTCAATTCAAGCCTAAATTCAAGATCTAAGTCTAAATCAGATATGCTATTCATTGGCACCATATATTACAAATCCTTGGTCTATTGGACCCTTAATCTATTGGATCCTTGGTCTTTAACCTTCAGGATTCCCCCAGTTATTGATATCACAGCCACTCGGTAGTGTCAAATTACAGTACTGTATGTTGACATTCATTTTTCTTGATAATTTTCCTGTCATTTTGAGCACAATACACATTAGTTTTGTGCATCTATACAAGTGATATCAGCTTATATTGTCCACCATAATCTATTTCATGATTCAGATTAAATGTATTCATTCCCTAGCCATCACTTAATGTACTTTTATAATCTACAAAAAATTATTGATGCTGCATTTTGATTTCTATAAACTGTTCAATACATTTTATCCAGAATAGAGCTCAAAATACAGACATGAGAAATGAAAGATACTTGTCATTTGTACAAAGAACAGTTGACAATCGTGAGCACAATGTTTTCATTTTCTCATTGTGTGTGTGTGTGTGTGTGTGTGTTTTTTTCGGGGGGTGGACTTTAATGTTGCACGACTAAGTCACGAAAGGTCGTAGTCGCGACTCCGACTATCAGAACGCAATAGTCGACTTTCTATCACGTTTATTTGTATTAAAAACTGAGTCAAAAGACGTAAAAATTGAACAGAACTACCAATCATTGTGTCATGGCAAATGTTGGCATTGTGTATGTGTACGGCTGCTTGATCTTTTGACTCTTTATTCTTTTCCTTTACGTTTTTCCTTGTGAATCGGCCATAATCTATCGTCAAACAGAACTGCCAAAATGTACTTGGATCAGCCATAATCGTGCAATGCTATAATACATGTGTTGCCGTATACGTATGTACTCACTGCGACTAGGCGGATCCCGACTGCGACACCCATGCCACCCTACGACCACAATCTTAAACACACTAAAGACGTTGAATACCGATGTCGACTAAATAGTCGTTCAGTCGCGACTATTGGTGGGCGGACTATCGACCCTCTAAAATGGCTGAAGTCGTGCAACACTAGTGGACTTGTATCAGCAGAGTAATATCCTCTTCCTAATCCTTTGAAGTTTTTATCCTCATCATCATCATTATTATTACTACATGTATTATTATATCATTATATCATTCCTTTGAAGTTTTTATTATTATCATCAACATTTCTATTATCTTTAATTATCATTATTAGAAATTACTATAATCTTGGTATTATTATTATTATTATTATTATTATTATTATTATTATTATTATTATGATTATCATCATCATTCCTTTGAAGTTTTTATTATTATCATCAACATCTCTATTATCTTTCTTGATTATCATTATTAGAAATTTTTATAATCTTGGTAAAATTATCATTATTATTGTTATTATTATTGTAATTATCATCATCATTCCTTTGAAGTTTTTATTATTATCAAAAATTTATCATCAACATCTCTATTATCTTTCTTAATTATCATTATTAGACATTTTTATAATCTTGGTAAAAATTATTACTATTATTATTATTATTATTAGTATCATCATCATCATCATCATCATCATTATTATCATTCCTTTGAAGTTTTTATTATTATCATCAACATCTCTATTATCTTTCTTAATTATAATTATTAGAAATTCTTATAATCTTGGTAAAAATTATTTTTATTTTTATTTTTATTTTTATTTTTATTTTTATTATTATTATCATTATTATCATTCCTTTGAAGTTTTTATTATTATCATCAACATCTCTATTATCTTTCTTAATTATCATTATTAGAAATTATTACAATCTTAGTAAAAATTATCATCATCATCATCATCTTCATCATCATTATTATTATTACTATTATTATATCATTATTATACTTTATATATGCCACAATAATTCTGTGATACATACTACTATTTTTACTACCTTTATTATTTTCATCTTTTTCATCATTTATTTATTTCATTTATTTTATTATGATTTATTATCATAGGCCAGTGCACATTGTCTGAAAAGAAACAACTATGATCCTCAATCAACAACATAGATTCAATATACATCAATACAAAATACAAAGAAACATTAACTGAAACAAAACAACAGCAAAAAAACAAAATTTAAAAAATGAAGAAGCATCATGGCTTGATGATGATTTTTTTTTTTAATTAGTTCTTCTATTCTTGACACATGACCACTTTTTTATGTACTTCTTTGTTGTTTGATTGAAATCAGTGAATTACACAAATCAATGATTTAAATCCTGATTTTATACAAAACTTTAATACCATGCTTAATTACACTTGTCCCATTTCACACGGCGGTCAAAATATGATTGCAAACATGATTACACTCGCCCAATCACACTAAATAATTACAGCGTTTTTAAACTGTGTGAAAGCAAACTAGAATCACGACTGCAAATCAAGATGCAAAATTCAAATTGTGCTCCAGATGTGTTTTCTGATCATGATTCTCTAAATTCACAGCATGTTTTCCTTATGTGAATGGGTCCATCAACTTGACCTCTTAAAACACGATTTGGGAGGCAGAGGTCGTGTTCTTGCACACGTGTGTGTGAGAGTGTCGCAGCCGCGTAATCCATTCCGAGGGCGGTTGACTGGTCGTTATTACAGCAGTAGGCTACAGGGCTGGGTTCTGCATCAATATGTCATCAAATACCCATCTCCTAGCTAGTACCATCCATTTTAACCAAGTCATCACTAATGTCATGTACAGGTGTAGGATGCTAGGAGTATGGTGGTATGAGGGTCATGTCAAAGATATTGATAAACCAGCAAACACAAAACAACCAGAAAACGTTTCTTATACCCTTTTCATTACCTAGCCGCCACGACTCTAGCCCGCTTCTGAAGCGGGGTAACTTTAACTCGGGATAAGTCATTTTATACTGCCATTCTTGAGAATCTTGACCACCCATGTTTGCATACAAGATCGGAGTAGTTGTCGTGGTAACCTATCACCCTGCTCAGCTGTGCTTCCCGTGAGCGCGAAAATACGTACATACGCTTCATGGGTCACTGAATTTAGACCGAGCTAAAAATTGAGATTCGTTTTATACTGAAGTAAACTCGGGCCTGATGCGGACCTGAACCACTTCTTAGAGCGCAGTAGATTTAGCTCCAGCTAAATATTTTTCTACCATTATACTGGGAGTTACCCCGCTTCAGGTCCGGACCTGAAGCAGGGTAACTCCCAGTGTAACTGGGGTATTACAATCTACATTTCCAGCCACAGGAAACATTTTTTTAAACATTCTAAAAACACAGCATAAAACTTTCTGAATATGAATGTCTGAAAATGTTCTCAAAACATTTTCCAAACATCTGCAAAACATTTTCAAATCGTCTGAGAAACATTTCCAAAATGTCCACAAAATGTTTTCTAACCATTCTTAAAACATTTTCTCTAGGTTTTGGTTATACAGTCAACTCTGCATAAGCCGAAGTCGCATAATCGCCTACGTCGAGGGTCTTTACTGAGTCCCAGTCCTTTATTTTCTATTGTTTTTGACCCCTTATAAGTCGAAGCATTTTCTTTAGTCCCAAGAAATTCGACTTAGGCAGAGTTGACTGTATTTTCAAAGGATCTACAATCATCTTTACGTTCTTAGGACATTTTTAAACATTCTAAAACAATGTTTTTGAATGACATGTTTAAAACATCCAAAAAGGTCAACAAAATCATGTTTTCAATACATCCAGAAAACATAGTGGTACTTTAACCCATTGGAGACTAAGTACGAGTTAACTCATGTTGTTGTGTATGGAAAATGCGTATTATGGTGAAATCAAATCGTCTCCAATGGGTTAATAGTGGTACTCTTGTTGATCCATGAAATTACACACAGATGCAAAATGGACCATTTGAACACAGGGATAGAATGCACTCCGCTTTCTTGCAAGAACCTGACTGGTATACATACTAGGGCCGTCGTCAAATAGAAATTTCTCTTCCGACATATCACCTAAAATATTTAGCCAACAGACACAGCTGTTGACACAACAATGCTTTGATTAATTGGGACATTCATAATGCAGTCTTACACCACCGTACCTATTCATGTTTAAATACACCTGTATTGTGGCTACATACTACAGGGGATAATTAGCCTGCCATGGGGCCCCAGTGATGACTGACATTGCTATTGAAAGCAGCAGTGGAATTTTGAACTTTGGGCTTGACCACAACGTCAATTTCCGGGGAACCAAGATTCTTAAGGTGTAGATTACACTCAAAACAATGGTTCTCAGTTTCTATAACCTTCTGCAAGTGTGAGAAAAAAAAATATGCTTGCTTTGAGAAGTGACTGTCCATGGAGATGACATTGTTAGGTCCTGATTTATCACTTTGATACCCTGTGTGTTGTTGTCGGTAAGATAAAATCTCCGTCGATATATTGTCTTTCAGTCAAAATACAGTTATCTCGACAAGCTTTCTGACAGAAGGCCTGTCGACGACGTCACTAATATATACCAAGGATCATTACCAATCCAGCCACACAATCACTGACACTGAACAATCATGCCACAAACGACATACTTCTGATAATGAGAAATTGAGGATAATATTGCAGGCTGCTACTAAACAATCACACTTTGATATTTATGGATATTATGGAAATAAAGGACATAAATATAAACAAACAAAAGAAACACTATGCAACAATAAACATGGAAACTAATGTTAGTACATCAATGATCTTTTCTTCATTCATATAACATGATAAAGAACACTCTGTTAGAAGGCCTAGACTAAAGCCGGTACAAACAAAATCAACCTTGGCAAAAAAAAATGTCTTGATAGTGAGAATATTGTGGATCTAGGACGTGATTTACTCATTTAAATAACTGAATATTCATATAGATCTCATGAATAATACTGTAAAGATGGAAGCATCAAGCAGGGCAGAGTTATCAAGCTATTAAAGGATTTGTATATGAAGATGGCTTATTACTTGTAGGCATATTACATGACAGTCATCATGAGAATGTTATGGTTTAAAGCCACTGGCTAACATTAACCAAAGTAAAAAAAAAATGTGAGCTACATAATCCTCCACTCTCCAAGTCTCTTTGACAAGGTCTAAAAATGAAGCCCTGAAAAAATTGTATTTCAAAATGATTATTTAGTGCTTTAAAAAAGTGAAAATCGTAAATTGACCGGATTCACCTGCCCATTTCCTCCCATGGACTGACCAGGTGTGGATCTAGGCTATTTTTTACTCGCCCCAAGTAATAATTGTTTATTCATTCATATCTTGCCAGTGGCAGCATAAATTTCCAAACTTTGGTACTCTAGGGTGTTTATTTGTCCATTTGAACACTACTATGTAGCTCAGATATCAAAGTTTGACAATTTTTTTAAATTGAAGCTCCACAATGTTAGCCTATCACTTTAATACTGATTTGTTGTTGCTGCAGTTAATGTTGTAGTGTTGCTGTTCTTGTTGTCATTGTTGTTGTCATTGTTGTTGTTGTTGTTGCATAGGTAAAATCAACAAATTGGTGACAGCAAAAACACTTTACACCAAGTGACAGGTATAAACAGACAAAAAGACATAAAATCAAGACAAAATGATATAAAATATCAAATCATATAAAGAAACACAAATTACATGTACATGTAGGAAGAAGTCCTGTACCAAAATATTTCAAGATTTTGAAAAAAAAAATACAATCAAAGGATGAGGTTGAAGGAAAGACATCCCTCCGTACTTGCCACCCCAAGTAATGACATAAATGGTACCCTGGGGTACCAAATAGAATTCTGCAATTTTGTTGAAATTTACTTTTCAGCACTGTGCCCTGCATTACAAAACGGTGTAAAAGGTTATGTTTGCCATGTGCTTTTTAATACTCAAAACCTCTTCTTGCGCAAAATGTATTCTGAAATGATAATATACAATATTTACTCAAGGATGTAAAAAATAACAACCTCGGCCTCATTTGCACCCCACTTTTTGCCATTTTATGTCTTTCCATTGTGCACCGGCGCAGCCTCAGCATCATAACTGCAGAAAATACTTTTTATGGACACAAGAGGGCGCTACACAATGCGCTACACTGGGGTACAACGGTACCCCAGGGTAGTGCGTGGTGCATCACATGTAAGGAGGGGAGGAGGAGGAGGAGGAGAGGAGGATGAGGAGAGGAGAGGAGAGGAGGGGGCACCTCATGCAAAATACATGTACTTTCTGAGGTATTCAACAAATATGACTACAATTCCCTACACACTATAGACCCTTTCAATATACGGTCTCTTAGAATTTATTGCATGCAGTATCAGTGGATGTTTGTCGCAGCACATAAGCAGATTAAGAAAGATAAATTCTTAATTGTCTGCAATTTATGCACTGATACTAGTAGTAGTACTGGTACGGACTTTGGAAGGCAAAAGCAGGCAAATTAAAGGAAAGACAACGTACAGCTGTACATGTACCAAATAATGTATTGACTAAAAATCATAGGACACTAAAACCACGGAACAGCTTGCAAAAACGTAGCAAAATAAAATGGAAGCACTTTTCTTACACCACAGTTCAATATCTTTGAACAAATGTTCACAATACTTCTAGAAATTATAACCAGTAACAATGAAACCATGCCAAATGAAAGATCCTGAAAACTGGATCATATTGAAGGCACAAAGACAGTGAGGACTAAATGAGACTTTAAAGGCAAGGTTCACCCAGACGTCAAGTTGGTTTTAATAAAAGTAGAAAAATGAGAGAAACATATCAATGAAAGTTTGGCGAAAATCCATCAAAGAATAACAGAGTTATGAAGTTTCAAAGTTTTAGTTTTGTGATGTCACATGCGAGCAGTTCCCCGTATGTAATATAATATAAATTCCATAAATTGTCATTTTTTAATGGTTCATGATAATTAAATGGGTTTTTTTTTCATAGAAGCTTACGTATGAAATAATGTTTCTAATAATATAATGAAAGCACAAATTATAGCATCTTCAAATTTCTGAGAAAACGGTACTTTATGGAATTCATATCACATTACATATGGAGAGCTGCTCGCATGTGACGTCGCAAATTGAAAACTGTGAAACTTCATAACTCTGTTATTCTTTGGTGGATTTTCGTTAAACCTTCGTTAATATATTTCTCTCATTGTTCGCTTTTATAAAAATCAACTTGTCGTCAGGGTGAACCTTGCCTTTAAGTTTAACACAGCATTATTTGATACAAAGTGGGTGTCGCTATGCTGATTTATGGGAGCTTTATCTGGTCTTCAAATTGGTTACTACATGTACTTTAGAACTGAGCTGTGCATCAGCTCTTAAATCCAAACCAAATTCATTTGCAATGTCCATTTCCATCCAAAGGATTTAGGTCATGACCTTTGGTCCCCCTGCCCTTTGCACTCAAGTACCATATAAGGTCAAAGGTCACAATGACAGTGCCCTTTCTTCCCTGGGCCTTGGTTGCCCTTTCTGCCCTTTCTTTCTACTGAATCCTCCTACACTATGAAATGATTATCTTTATGGGGGAAGCCCAGTAAAGCTACAGATAATGCCAGCGACAACTTTGGAACTTGTCAACCTTCTTTTTTTTCTGAAATGTTCAGTGCCTAGTGCCCTTTTTCATTTGGCTGTGCTCCTATCAATTCCTATTTTCAGCCCTGTAAAATCATGGTATTGTGACATATCTCTCAGAACTAAAATGAAATCCTAATCAATGTACGGTTTTGAATGCTTGGTTTGTTGTTTAACATTGCCATTTTGTTGTTGATTTTTAGAATTTCTACACACATTACCAAAAGAGCAACCAACCAACCCCAAACTAGTCCTTGTTATCTAAATGTTGGATATTAATGACTATGGGAACTAATTACCGCAGCATCAGTCTCAGTTTCAGTGCAGTCCCCCTTGACGATGGGCCCACCACTCCATGACTCTGGCCCGCCACCACACGCCACGCCACGACGAGACGGAGACGTGGATCGAGACCTCTCGAAGATCGGCGACGGGTCGCCCGGCTTGGCGTCTCCACTCTCGTCCAGTACGTCCACCACGTTGAATACAGATTCCCCCTGCATTCGACGCGGTGATGAAGTCGCGGAATCCGTGCTCATCCCCCGCTTCATTCTCTCCGACTCGAACTGGAGCGAATTCCCGCCGCCGTCGACGCTGGAAAACATCGACCCGCCGGCCTTCTTGCGAGCCATGTGACGAGGCGAGTCGAGGTCCGTCCGGTCTTCGGTCTGTTTCGTGCGGCCTTCGCCCCGCTCTGACGGAAACACCATGGTGTCGTGTTCCCCCTCAAAATTCTCATACGTGGAGGCGCCGAGCCGACCTTTAGGAATTCGGCGTGGTGAATTCGCTGCCTTCTCCATCTCCTCCTTGACCCTACGGGCTCGTTCTCGAGCTTCGGGCGTGTCTTCTGAGAAGCGGAGGGAATTCCCCCCACCGGTGACGGTATCAAACATGGCCGTCTTACTGACCGGCTTACGGGGCGAGTTGTTGATCTTCATGAACACCGAGTCCGTGTTCCTGTCGGCCATTTTGATTTGCGATTATTTGATTTGTGATTTGATTAGATAAGAATCGAGGTGTGGGTGTGGTGACGGGCCGTGTAATGGAGTGTTGGGATGTCTGACATGGAGAGAGGCACACACATGTGGCCCACAAATTACCACTCTTGTTTCTCCTAATCCAATCGCTATGGTGCGTGGAAAGCAATGAAAATCAAATAAAGTGGAAGAAAAATCAAGACAAATGGTTATTTTTGAAGACATGTCTAAATATTACATACTGTACTACACATCCACAGGAATTTTGAACAGAACATACACATTTCTCTTTTATAGACATTGGTCGAATAAATGGAAATCACTTTACAATCAACTCTGCATAAGTCAAATCTGTGGGAACCAAAGAAATAGCTTTGACTTACGTAAAGTTTGACTTATGAGAGGTCAAAAACAAGAGAAAACAAAGACTAGGGGCCAGGATTGGGCCTTCAACTTTGGAGATTATTAAAATATGACATTGACTTTATTGCAGAGTAAACTAAATATCAGATTTTCAGAAATCCACATTTCCTACTAGGGGTTCTAGAAGAATACAATTTAAAGAGGCTCAAAGTTAAATCACATTGTTTAAATTGTAATCAAAATTCATATTTGGGGGGGAAGTAAGATCCTCCAGAACCCCCCCCCCACCCCCACCCCCCCCCACCTATCTGTGTCCTTCTGTAGGGCCTACCTACTGTATTAGACAGTATCCTGAACATGCCCGTTCCCCACGTCCAATTACTAATTTGTGAAAGAGAAACACAACACACTGGCATAAGCCAACAAAAATAATCATGTGAGAGTTACAGTCATGCCGCTTTCTGCACAGACAGTAAGAGGTACAGTTGGTGTACATGTAGGCCTACATACTCAGCGCCTTTACAGGCGCTCTCTCAAAACTTGAAGGCAAGGTTCATCCCGACATCAAATTGGTTTTAACCCGTTGAAGACGAGTGACGAGATATCTTGTCACGAGGTCTATGGGAAATGCGTGTTAAAACGAAATCAAATCGTCGTCAACGGGTTAATAAAAGCAGAACAATGAGAGAAACATATTAATGAGAGTTTGGCGAAAAATCACCAAAGAATAACAGACTTACGAGGTTTCAAAGTTTTAAATTTGTGACGTCACATGCGAGCAGCTCCCCATGCAGTCATATAATATAAATTCCATAAACTGCCATTTTCTAACGGTTCATGATAATTGAATGAGTTTTTTCATAGAAGCATGTATGAAATACACATGTTTCTGATCATATACTGTATTGAATGCACAGGTAAAATAGTTTTCAAGTTTCTGAGTTAACGGGGTTTTTTTGGAATTTATATCACATGACATATGGGAAGCTGCTCGCACGTGATGTCACAAATTTAAAAGTTACAAATTCCACAACTGTGTTTATTCTTTGGTGGATTTTTGCCAAACTTTCATTAATTTGTTTCTCTCATTGTTCTGCTTTTATTGAAACCAACTTGATGTCAGGGTGAACCATGCCTTTAACCCTCCCTGATCATCAGATCATCTTCACTCCCTGGGGATCACATGTCAATATACCTGCCAATCCATGAAATAGGGATGAAATGGCGAGAATGGATACTGAAATTGTGACCTAGAGAACATTGGCTAAATATTCTATGCCCACTGCCACTAGACAAAAACTGGTGCAAAAACAGGAACACAATCCAACAACGCCAATGGGAAATAGTTTTCTCTTACTTTGCCAAAAATACAGGAGACGATCTGCCAGGAGGTGCCTAAAAAAACAGAAAGCAGTTGGCAGAAGAATGCCACTCGTAGGGCGAAAATCCCCTCACCGTAGGGGATTTGCCATAGCGCTAGTTTGTATATCAAATATGTAACGCGCCATGAGCGGGTTCTAGTTAAAAACTATAGGCGGCCCGAGGGTATTGGCAATACGAACTATTTTGCCGGAGGGGCTAGCCCCGAAGCAAAATGAATTCTATGTGCAGTCACCGAGGCGACCATAGTTTTAATCTAGAGCCTCGAATGAGGCCGTACATGATTGTTTTAAAACTACTTTCATATATTCATTGTTTATTGATTGCGTTAAAAGATTTCAAAAATGTTAGACCCTTCGCAAAGTTAACGATTAACGTTAACGATGTTAACTAACCGTTAGATCTTAACTAAGGTTGTAAAGATCATATCACATTAAATACATGTAAGCTAACAACTTACGTCGCTTACCGCTACAGAATAGTGCTTGTACCCCCAAGACATTAATAAAGATAAGTAAAAAATTAATATTGAAAGTAGAAATTAGCGTGAATTTCGAACCCCGCACTGTACACGCGCAATAGAACATGCGCGCTACCAATGATGCCACACAACGTAGCTATGATCAAGCAATGGTTCTTTACCTGGTATGAAGCCAAGAAGTTACCGAAAGCCCCTCAGATCGAATCTTAAACGCGTTCGCGCGGCGTAATTGTATCCAACCAGAATCCACACCGTCCTTAGTTCATTTATAGCAAACAATTAACTTTCATTATTCCCAACTAATATCTCGCCGATATGGCTAATCGCCCGGCACACTATATAGCAGAATATTTACATTCTTCCACGCGCATTCGCCATCGCTGATCAAGTGTAGCTGCAGCCTCCTGCCTGCCACCGCTGCAGGGCCGGACCGGCACGACAGAATATATATAAAAGTTTATTGTGAAAAAAACTAAAGTGTAGCCGACATTGATTTAAGTCGAGTAAAATGCACATAATATCAACAAATACCCTTCTGATCAGTGTTACATTTATGGCACCGAGTGTTTAAATTTCCTAGAGCGCCGAGTTTGTTAGGATATCGGCGCGAGCACCGTAATGAGCCAGATATCATTTGCCTCGCTAGCTGTTGCAATCGATATATGGGGTAGCCAGACTCGTAGACTCCTGGCGCGCGCTGCCACCGCCCGCAGGCAGCCCGCACAGACAAAATAATAAAAGTTTATGTGAAACAACTAGGACATATTAATGAGTAAAATTGCATAATATCAACAGGGATTACATACCTTTCCGATAGTTAACATTTATGCCACCGAGCTATTTAAATCAATAATTAAAATATCAACATTTCCTTGCCGTTTTTTAGTGGTTTTGGTCGTGCGGTGAATACTATCGTCTGCTGGCATAACCAGCATGAGCTCAACTTTGTATTGTGCCCTAAATGCCCACAGATGACCACAACTACGTGCGAGCAAAACAGATTGCGAGAAACAGTACTATCACCGGCTTTAAGCTACTATTTACGGCTTTGAAGTACTATTTACGGCTTTGAGTATATTTACGGATCGTAATAGTACCTTTCTCACCGCAAATACCGTTATTTGTTTAATTTGCTTGTCTCAAATCGTTGGAGATTATTGTTAATTTAAACAAAAAGGGTAAATCGCCATTTGTGCCACTTACAAAGTAGGTGTTATATTCATCATGTGTGACGCATGATCTCCGAGTTTAAAGAGTGACACACTAACCCTATATGCAAGCCACCCTATTTTTAAAAACAATGTATTTTCAAGAACAATAGTCCCGAGAAAGTTTAAAACAAGCAAATTGAACAGAACAAATTGCTTTGAAATCTAAGACTTGCCTTGACGGTGATGTAAGCATTAATTTATAATAAGAGGCTCACCAAAACTATTTCTAATTGCCGAACGCGGCTCTTTACTTGCAGAATCTTTTAAACATTCTGCAGGATACCGTACCGCGGAGCACTCTCAAGAAAATCTGTTCCAAGTGAAGAGCCCCCTTTGACAGTAGAAAATAGCGCAGGACACAGAAATATGTACATTTATCCACGTCCACACGTGTCAGACTAAAGATAGCTTGAAAATTAAAGGTACGGCGGTTTGTTTACGTGTCGAATTTTGTTGTTTTGATTCTGCGAGATAAGATTTCCACGTTAACAAACAAAACGATCGTGCTAAGGGTGAATCACGAATAGTGTGTCATTCTTCTTACGACAGGATGTTTACCAGAAAGCCAACGAATATTTGCTTAATTATTCCTCGCAGACTGATCATTGAACTTGTAGCTACAAAGTGGCACCATTTGTGGTTTCCTTTTTGTTTAACTTGATCTCATATCTCAGGATTAAAACAAGTAAATTGTAACAGAACAACGACATTTGAAAGCTGAGACTAGGCCCTTGATCGTGATCGTAAGCACTTAATGATCGTCACCAAACATGTCTCCTCATATTTAATCCTAATGCAGGGCTCTATTGTTGCCATCTTGCAACAATTCACTTGAGAACACACTGCAAAAATTATAAATCAAGATGGTTTCAAACCTCTGTGAACAGATGCGTATTGAAAACAGAACACTTCTTTGCGACGAATCCCCACTGCTACAAGCACTCTACTACACGGAAAGTAATAAGTGGAGCCCAGACTGTTAATAGTCCTATACCATTTTGCTGCCCACTATAGTAAGTTATGCTGTTATCTTTATATATGAACATAACAAACTGTGTTCACTATAAATATGCTCACTCCGTACCATTCACATGAGTGAAAAAAGAATTAGCTCCCATCTAGACAATAATGTTCAAAGCGTAATTAACTACTTTCCACATGCCAGAGAAAACACTCAGGCGTAACGTAATATAGCTGTGCTGTGATAATGGAAATCACATATCTGTTTAATCAGGCCCGAGCGGAAAAGTATCAGCAACCGAGAACTCTAGATTCCCTTATAAAAAATGGCTGTCGTCTCGTCGCATTTTTGAAATTCGAGAGAAAAACGTTTACATATAAATATCCAGAGCGCTCCAAGATCCAGATGAACATCGATTTAGCGTGGCCGCCATCGGCGAATGCCAATCATTATCAGAGAAATTATCCAACCATATCTTCCATCCAATTCGTTGATCTTCTATTACCCTATCGTATATCGTTCTGTCCAAACACACCTATCTCTCGACCATACAGAAAATATACAAAGAGAGCTACACTTAAATCCTGTATATCTATGTATGATTAGTGTTATCTTGCTATTATTCTTCTTTACTAATTCACTGTTTTAAGATACAGATCACAATAATACATATCAAAACCCGTATTTATCCTATAATTTGTCTTCTAAGTATTAAAGTAGAGAAAGCTATTATATGTGTTATTTTTCAACCAGCGAACCACTGTTGATGAGTGAGTCGCCCAACAAAAATTTCATAGCTTACAATAACTATATCTTGGGGGTTTTCATTACAGTCGTCGCCTCCTTATCCTACAATAGTGAGCTGTGTGTGTGCCCATTCTTTAGCACGCTAATAATGCCTGGTCTTGTCCAGTTTCGTCTGTCTGGCGTATCTGTCTGTCTGTGTCTGTAGAGACGCTGCGTGTGCACATATTTTATGAAGCACATGCTAAATTTCACTACATTTGTGTTATGCTTAAAACACAGCGACACCAATTGTAACTATCAACCATTTTCAGTAGGTCTGGATGTTTATATCAACACTTCCATGAAAGAACATTCCAAAATTTGACAAGTTACAATTTTAATATAATATCCGATCATGACCTTATATATACCTAAATCTTAGCATATCAAGAATGACTTGTCAAAACTGTCTTCGTCATACGCATCAAATCTAGTAACTCATAGCAAAAAATCTAACAATTCAATCGCCATCTGAGACATTTGAGTCGAAGCCTCCTTATTAATCATAATTTCTTTTGCTCTAATGATTGACAAGATGTCAATCTAAACCGTTACCCGACACCCACCATCTATAGGGCCTAATGTGTTACAGATAGCCTCCCTCGGTTTGTTGAAAAGCGATCAATGCAACTGGAATGACACTAGTTGCGCCGCTGTCCGTAGAATTGGCACTGTCCTCAATATGGTCTCCAACTTGGGTATTCATCTGGCCAAATAATCAAAAAGCCTCAGTGACCTAAGCGAGTTATGCCACTTAGCAATAAGTTGAAACGTCCCAGGCAGCTCCAATGATTGCCATCGAGCATTCTTAATAATGACTATAGCAAAGGAACCCAAACGTCCGTATGAAAACTGTAATTTTAAAATACCACTTAATAATCCATATCATGAGCTTATTGTCAAGGCATTATTATACCAAATATACCCCATATTAACCAAAATTTAGCATATAAACACAGGCAAA
>JZLH01S0610193.1:9284-23192 GCA_001188425.1 Eucidaris tribuloides | reverse complement strand
AGATAAACAGTTGCAATTGATTTTGGTTTTCCAATTATAATAATAGTAAAATTATTAACGTCTTGTTTACACAAGGTTCCCTGTTCGGTACCTCGCACTATTATCCCAGAGGGCCCTGCAATTATAATTACCCCAGTTTCTACCAGATCCCCACTTGACTCCAAGCTGCTATAAGCAGCAATGTGGATAAATCCTCTTGCTGGAGGGCGAGTTTCGTGCGTGTGGCGGGAATCGAACCCAGCGTCTCACGCGTGAAAGGCATACATGTACCGTAGAATAACCCACTACACTACGACATCTTCATATTTTGAGAAATCATATCTTAATTCTTAAACCGTAATGCTTAAGAGATTATACTTCACATTATGTAGCTCATGAACCAAATGTTATGGCGGAGTTTGACATTCACATGCTGTTTTAATTTTAAGGCAATTTAAATTGTTAATTGACTCCTGAAACCAAGGAATATGTTATTGAGTTCGCAGTTGGTGTATTCTTTAACGAATACGGTGTCACACCATTTGAATGTTCCAAACCTATACTCAGTGGCCATAACCTGCCGGAAAGAAGACACATAGTCGTCACCAAATGATCACACTGTTACCACGGTGTGGACTCCATGATCACATACTGATCATACTGTGTCACTCTATGAAATGTTTCAAATCCACTCAGTGGTCATAGTGTGTTCACTGATTGAACAACTGCGTGAAGAGTCTCTATTTCATCTAGCAGATTATGATTTGTATGTGTATAACGAAGTCATTGAAATTAGCTTATTTTCTTGACGTATACCTTTAATACTTTCCACGGATATTTTGAAAGCAACTCTTGGAACAACGTGAGAAGAAATCAAAGGATCTTCTTTCAGCCGTAACCATAGTGATTCACCCAAGGATATGACGTCACTTGGTAGATGGCCACCACTAAACTTGGATAACCTCTTGCTGACGTCACCATGGAAAAGTTTGCCAATTTCGAAGAAGTCGTAGCCTTCCGTCAAGTTAAATTTGTAGAAGTGAACTCGGATACGATAACCATTGGGACCCTCTGCTTTCCAAAGTTGTTGGCAACAGCCCGAAAATTGAGTCTTTGCACAAGTGTTTGCCGTCACATTGAGTGCCTTGTTTTCCAGACTGAGCCTTATAATGTGGATTTCTGTTGTGATAAATAGATAAAATAATTTTGGTGGGCTCAGTCAATCATTATAACATTCATTCAAGGATAGCGCATGAAGCCTTATATCGGCTTAATTCAAATGAGGTCATTTGTGAGAAGATTAGGTATAAGTATGCAGGGATCAAGTGATATTACAGTTTGCTACTACACCGAGTTCCCACCATTTTTGTTTTGGTCATGTACCCACTACAGATGGACTGTCTGCACATCAATTCCTGGAAACATATTTGTTATTTCGTCTGCGCATAGAGCATGACATTTATACCCCCCCCCCCACAAAAAAAATCTGTTTTCCAATGTGAGCCACCTCCACTCCATGTGGAGTATTCCTAGCCCAGCTGCCTGTTACTAGGCGCTCTCAATCTCAATCATCTCAGGTGCCCATTAGACTCCTGCGTGGACGGAGGTAATGCGGATGAAATGTCTTACCAGAAAGACACAGACGCCGGTCGTGGGAGGAACTTTTGTTTGGAAAACCATGGCCTTGTGTGCGGGGTGTGCAGTGCAAGTACATTAAACTAAAAAGAAAGAAAAACGGTAAAAAAGATAAAACGGTAAAAAAAAATAATGATGCATTGTCATTGCAAGGTGCCGAAAGATCAAAGATCAAAATTTCCATCGCAATCTAAAACGTAAAGGTGCGATTCCGATGCGGTGGCCATACGTACGTCTTGTCACATTTCTGCCATGATCTGATTCCACAAACTCACTTACTCACACGTACAATACACAATAAGGAACCCATTCTTAATTTGCGGGTTATGATAAGACTTGACGTGATATCATTTATCAATCAATCAATAAATCCATCCATCCAGCCATCCATCCATCCATCCATCCATCAATTAATCAATCAATCAATCAATCAATCAATCAATCAATCAATCAATCGGTCAATCAATTAATCAGTCAGTCAATCAATCAATCAATCAATCAATCAATCAATCAATCAATCAATCAATCAATCAATCAATCAATCAATCAATCAATCAATCAGTAATTAATATTACTATCGGAGAACTGTTTTTCTATAAGGCTTACCAGGATCAGGATCGTCGCATAACTCTCCACAGTATCTGTTTCTGGATGCGGTATCAACATGGTGTACAGATTTGCACAACAAAATAATGACAAATCCAACTAGACATTTCGCCATATTTTGGCCTGAATCGTTTTGTCTCTATTATTTTCTCACTCGTAGTTGATCGAATTTGCGATATTGACGCACACACACGTAAAACTTCGTCTATTCTCATAACCTTGGATAGTTGCCTCTGTCTCAAAATTCGAACTGTCAAACTTTATTGCTCTGTGACAATTTGCTCAAGTCTAAAATCTGTTTCTAAAAGGAAGAAAGAAAGAGAAAAAAATACTTCCGCTGGGATTTTCAACTTACACCCACACGTGATATTACTACTTTAAGTTAGTTTGATTGATCAATTAACAGTTAATTTGATCCGCGTTTGCACGCACAATGTAAACTGAACCTTGATATTCAAGTACACAAAAATGATCTTATCTGAACCAAACCTAATGCTTATAGAATAATTGCATCAGTTTAGATCATCATTAATGTAATTGTTAATGCATTTTCAGTTTCTTTTGGAGAGGGATTAGAATGATGAATTATTCAATAAGACAAATAAAACGAAAGTAAAAGTTGTATCTATTATGAACATTCATGGAATATCAGCTCCTTCTAAACTTGTCTATTTTCTACAAATTGTCATTACGTTAATTGCAAACCACAAGTCTACTTGTAGGGACTGTTTGGGTGGGGCATCCCCCAAATAATATTAAAACGTGGTTTATTACCATTTTAAAATTATTTTTATTCTTATTACGATAAGATTACGGGTACTTGCTTCTTGGAGTTAAAATTAGTAGGTGCGAACAACAAGAAATCACATTTTCATACTATCATTCAAGGTCTCATACTTACATCCTACAAATCCCACGCTCAAATACTTTATCCCTTAAAAATGCCTTTATATTTTACGCCCCTACATTTTGGAATGCCTTACCCCTCCCAATCCGTCAAGCTCCATCCTTAGAAACATTTAAAACAGTTTTGAAAACATATTGTATTAGCAATTTATATGTTTAATTAGTAATAACTAAGTATTGTTTTGTCGATAAGGATTAATTCTTAGTAAAGTACAGGTATCTAAATTCTGTAATTTCTATTTTTTTGTACAGCCGCTATTATCATTATGAGAATAACATTGTTATTGAATTTCAGTGGCGTTTGCTTTGATATTTGAAAACATTGAGTTCCCGTAATTCAGATTTATTTTCTTACCTTCCGGTTTTTTCATAGTCAAATGTATGTTCAGTTAAATCGGAATGTTACCTCCCTACTCAAAAGTATTGCAACGCACTATAACGCATGGATTTTGAGTTGAAGGGGTCTTTCTATAATGATGTCCTATAATAAAATTGATCATTGGAAAATAACAAATTATTGGAAACGAAATCAATGAGTATTCTTTCTCCTTTCTTCTCCAAGGCGGAGAGATTATCACATGCAGGCGCACCTACGACAGAGGGGCTGGAATATATATTTTTTTTAATTTGTCGCCTCCCTATAGGGGTGGGGTGTTAATTCACATTAGCATAATAATTCGGTTTCATATTTCCCGTGAAACGGTTTTGATGGTTTGGAAAGACCTCCAACAAACAACAAATGCCAATATGTTAATCTGACACGGTCTCAGAAAGACGACCACATCTGGCGAAGAAGAAAGCATATCCTATCTTCATAAGACAGTGGTAAGGAGGATACGCCCCATATTTTAGACAAGGCTTCTTCAAGTTATAAAGTCTTATTCTTCTTTAATTCTAAAGGCGATTTTCTTTTGCAAACATCCTAAAATCTACTGTCGTGCGATCGTTCAGTACATTGGATATAATGATGTGGAGAGAAGGCCATCATATTTAATTAGTAGCCTTATCCTCCTTACCACAATATTTATTGTTATTTTCCAATAATAAACTTCATAGGACATCACTATAGAAAGACCACTTCAACTCAAAATGGATGCGCTATAGTGTATGTTGCAATACTTTTGAGTATGGAGGGTAGGTGTGAGTATATACAGGTATGAAGTCACGATATTGCAAGGAAGTAAAATGAATGGTGGCCACCACACCGAGTTCGTACCCTTCTTTTTTGACGAAGTGTTGTGGGTTCTCTTTAAGTGTTTTGATCTCAACAAAATTACAACTGACTTTAAATCCTATTCAAGTGACAAAACATCGGGATGAAGTGTGTTTATACCCAAGGATACCATGGCGTGTACTCGAACCAGGAATCTCCTTCAGATTTCCTTCACATTTATTTCTTAATTATTTTGTTGTTGTTGCAATAGTCCAATTTATATTCAGTTCAATTCAGTTGGCGCTGACGTGCAGTTCTGGGACACAAATAGATCTTGCCAACCATCCCTTTCAGCTGCCATATAGGATGCAGCAGAGGAACTTTTCCCCAGGGTCGTTGCTTGCATGTTACTAAAAACATATAGGCCTCCAGCGAAATGGTGTTGCTATACCCTTGTTCAGCAGTAACCCGGATCTAATATTTTCTACAGGCCCCTGGTAGCCGGGGGCGTGTGGTGGGTGATCGGACTGCACCCCCCCCCCTCAAAATTGTGAACCACCCTTTTTCACCACTGTTAAACTTTATTTCAGGCATTTGTTATCCCATTGCTTTTTACCACAAAATTGAAACACAGAACAAACTTCTTTAGGACTTCATGATCATCCCCACTCCCTACTTTATTTATTTATTTATTTATTTATTTATTTATTTATTTATTTATTTATTTATTTAGTTTTTATTTATTTATTTATTTTGTTAGTTAGTCGTCTAAGCTGAGTTATCATGTTTTTGGTTAGTTATATGTATGTATGTATTTATTGATTAATTGATTAATTAATTATAATTAATTATTTATTTATTTATTTTTTTTAAATCTATTTATTTATTTATTTAACTATTTATTTTAGCGTGTCACATCGACTTTCCTGGCTTGGCAATTGATATCCGTTTTTCCCTCTCAAGACTTATGCCGCAAGTCATGGCACGCGGAACCCACCAGAATCGGCTCCCATGGGTCGTAATTTTACGCGATCTGAATGTTATATTGTCTTGTACCAAATTCAATAGTTTTCAAAGCATGACCACACCCACCCTCCACACACACACACACAACATCCACCCACACAACACAGCACACACACACACACACACACACACAACACAACACACACACATCAACACACCTACACACACACACACAGAGCAACCACACATACCAAGGCCACACCCACAGCACACCACACACCACACCACCCCCCACCCACACACACACACATACATGAATAGATAAAAAGTAATTAAAAGGGATTCCGTTATTGATCATCTTCCCCCTTTTTCAGGCTGCCAAAAGAGGGGCCACTGTCCATGCGGCCCCTCGTTCCACCATTGTTGCAAGTTACATTAATGCTTCTGTGAATATATATTTAAATGCACATTTGAACTTTATTTGTTGGACAGTTTGGAAAATAGACACCCAGATTCCAAAATAGGCACAGATAATTTCTAAATTTCTTCCATTATAATAGTATAAGATATTTAGAACACGCATACACATATGAGCATACATAATTATGAACTCAGGTCCCCCAGTTATGTGTCAATGTCAAATCAATCCCCCCCCCTTATCAAATTCCCTTACTAAACTTAAAAAAATAATTAAATTTACAAAAACTTGATACATCGTCAAATAAAACTCTTTTATTCACAACATGTTTTACCACTAAGCGAAACGTAATGTTTATTCGTTATATCCACACATTTTCATTGGATCATAGCACATGTAAATCTCTTTGCAAATACACTAAATTATAATGCTTGTAATGCTAGCAAAATCTACGCCATAATTTTGTAACTTGAGTAACAGGGCCTTTTTCACTTGCAAAACAGTTTTGCAACATTATATACCTGCCCATATAAAACAAAAAAGTAATGTTGGTAATAACTTTATTTCCTCGTTCAAATACTAAACCAGAAAATAAATTGATTTATCTCGTGTGAGAAGGTAATCTATGAAGGCTTGGGTATATAAATATTACGCTACAGTATTGAACAGTATAAAATAGCAGATGTATACTAACCTACATTGGTAAAAGGAAGCAAGTGACAAATTACTCAAATTTGAGTTATTTGTGTATTTTGAACAGCCGTAGCATGATATACCTCCTGGCAATATTTGGATAACTAATTACTAGTTATACTAATTCTATTGAACGGTATTTAAGTCAAAACACTGTGAAATTACATTGATGCCTATGTAAGTGACAGACACAAATCGCTTATGAGAAATAATACTTTTTCACTTGCTTCATTTTGTCAAATTAGGGCATAATATAAATCTTATTATATATCTCATATAAAGATTCTTATCATTGATTGGTTAAAATTGTATAACGTGACACGGTGATAATCATTGCCTCAAGGGTTTAGGGGTGCTATCACTTGACCTAAGGTCAAATGATAGGCACCCCAAAACCCTGTGACAGAAAGCGTAAACCCTCGATACGGGACATATTTGCCCGCGCAGACACGTACGTACGCACGTACCGTACGTGTATGCACCAAAGATGACACAGCGCCGCGTAGCTGTGCTGCGTTTTAGGATCTTTGGTATGCACGGAGTTAGCGCGAGCGCGACACGATAGTACAGCTGTGTAATGCAGCTGCGCGTGCGTGCATTGATTTCAACTGTGGCCAGATCTAGACTCTAGTGACTTACCAACTGTTCCCAACTTATCTAACCAAGATACGGAATAGGCCAACTGATGAAGATGATTTAGAACAGTTACTGAAGAAAGCAGATAGCAAAAATACAGGGAGATAAATCAAGTAGGCCTACACGGTCTTGTCTTTGAGGATCACTTCTTCAACATGCAACCATTGGCGGCATCGCTAGGCTAGTACGACTACGTTATTCGCAATCCACGGTACGTACATAATACACGCGATGACTTCGGTTATCTCAAAGCTGTACATGCTGTGTATGCGCAGCGCATGTTGATTTCAACATGATTGTAAGTGATTTAACAATTTAATTCGTTTCATACCACACGTAACTGTTAGACTGAGACTTACAGTTAGACCTATTAATGAATCATTTAAGAGGACAAGGTATATAAAACAAATATTGACTGCTCTGTAATCGGGTGGTAGTTCCAATTATCGCTCCCTCAGTGCTGTTCATACCGACCCTTCTATCACCCCCTCAGCTTCGCCTCGTGGGTGATAGAAGTTCCGGTATGAACAGCACTGTGGGAGTGATGATTTCCACCACCATCCTCATGAGCAGTCAATATTTGTATACTATTTTGACCTATTTTCACCCCAAATAATCTACATGCCTCCAGTGACTCGCCATGAGGGAACCTGTGTCACGTTCCCTCACTCTTTCAGGTTGATGCATTTTTGTAATATAAAGCAAAAGAATTTCTCTTTATTTTCATTCTGCGGAAGAATCTTGGGAGAACTAATACCGCCATTGTTGTCTTATAACAAGGTTTGCGCCTACAGCGTGTCCCCCAAAAATGTCCCTCTGATAGACTGTTAAATTTATTCAAAATATCTAGCATGATTCTGAATTTATTGTTCAGATGTAGAAAGCCCATTTTATTTTCTAACTTCTGTGAAAATTTCATTGGTCTTGCTTCATTGGTTTTTAATACACAGTCCATTATGTAACAGCAGTGCTTTTCAGTCCGTTCCAAGTTTGCAGTGCTACATTAATCCATCAACCTGACTGGAAATCAGGTGGAAGAATGTGCAGGAGAACAATAAAGGTTTACAAGCTGGGTATTGAAGTTCGAACTATCAATGGAACACACCTTGTGAAAGCAAACATGACCAGAGGAACTGAATTTTGATTAGTTTTCATTTTTTAAAGTGAATGAACTTTACTTTAGTTACTTAAAGGGAGAAGGTGCCAGCAACTAACAGGCATAAGTTCAGAATAAAAATGACATTGTGAGTATTGTGAGAATTATGGTGCACGGTGACAAAAACAGCCTAAATAAGGGGTACTGTGTGATACTCACCCTCATCAAGGCCTATAATGAGTTATTGTGTTTATTTACGTCTTGTAACGTTTACCAAGACAAAACTTGCAGAAACCGCTATAGGGGGAGGAGCTTATCAATTCAAATCACATACTCACAATGTCATTTTTATTCTTAACTTATCTGTTATGCTGCTACCTTCGCGCCTTAGTACAGACCTATTCGTATACTGATGTACCAGGGCTCGATCACTTGTAAGTCCGCCGGGGCTCGGGCCTACCAAAATTGATGTCGGCCACCACATATTCCAAAAAGTATGGAGTTTGGTGGCTCGCGATTCCGGGCAACTTAAATAAATTCAAAGTTGTCAATGTGTATTTTTGTGATAAAAATATGTATTACTCTTGCGTGTCTAAGTTCCTAAAACATCTATTCAAAGATCGTGCTCGTGCGTCTGCTCATTCTACAAAACTGGAGAACGCAACTACAATAGTATTCGCCTCCGTCGGAAAATTACGGGAGCGGCGGGAACACAGATTTTCTAAAATGATTAATGCTAGAAATCATTTCGCTTGTAAGTTTTTGTGCCGCGGGTGCGAAAATTTTTACAGCTTAGAATTATTATTTATCTTTTTATTGGCCAGCATTCGTAATATAGGCGCTCTTTGAATTTGTCGCTTCCAAAAATACCTAGAGAATTCACTAAAAGAACATAAATGGTTCATTTGTTCTTGCAGAGCGGCAAAGTCGACTGAGCTAAAAATCCGGCAATTTTTCTTCTAATAAGTGATTTTACAAAGTACGCATGTAAATTTAGCTGTGCCAGTGTGCTCTGATGAAGAAGATAGTCGATGATTATTTATCGATTAGGTGCATGTGCCAGTGCACTCATCTAATTGGAATAGAAAGCTTGCAACTCAGAATAAGAAAATGATAGATCACCAAAATATTCTGGCAAGGAACTTTTTAAAGATATTGGAAATTAGGATCAATAAATGTAAATTGATCGCAAAGTAGGCAGAAGAAGTGAGCAGAATGTTTAATAATAATTTTTTAAAGTCTATCAAGGTTGGCAATAGAACGGGCAATCTGTTGCCAAGTTTGCCTCTTCACAGTGAATACTTAGCGTCCTACATGTTTAAATGGTGTGTAAAAATCTGGTAGTTCAAGCTCTTACCTACGATTTTTGTGAAATTAAAGTGAATAAATGAACCACAGATATTAACAGGAGCGTGTATAAAGAATTATGTTATCTGTAAATTCTATGCTCTGCATTTTTGGGGGCGTTTGGTCTATAAAGGGCCGAATTGGAGCAAGCTGGAAACAACTCAAAATAAAGGCGGTAGCCTAGCCACTGAAATCGCTAGCCTTGGCCTGGCGTCCCAAGATTGCCATATTATCGGGTGTCCTCTGTCACTGGCTTGCCTGGCGTCTGGCTAGCTAGTCTGTTTCTCTTTTGTTTGTTCGTCATTTTATGAACAACTGTTAATTTAAATTTCTCAAGTTTTAGAGGAGGTTTCTTGTCAGGTAGAATTCATCTTTAATGATTATGCAAAAGAACCATGTAATGGTGTTTAGCAATTTGGGGAACTGAATAATGAAACACTAAAATTACATATTGTGTTTATTTTTTGTTTTCTAAACATTTTCATTAGGCTTATAAAAAATTGTGTGCATTCACATATAGGGCATAATTTGGGACAGGCCTTGTGAAATCTTTTAGCTGCTGCCAACTGCAGTTAGGTATAGCCTAGACTCTTGCTGAGAATCCTTTAACATTGAGTAGAGTTAATACAAATTAAATAACATTCGATATTGAACAATTCTAAGATACCAAGTAGAATTGATTACGTAAACATACATCACAGGCCACATAGAGTATTAAGTTTTCGGCAAGGCAAAAACTTTAATGATGAAACTATGACATATATAATGGTTTTGTTTTTATTCTATTTATTACACGTTACACATCAAGGAAAAAAAATAAGATTCCACAAAACTTGCTAGAAACCCCAGATCATCCTAGTTCATGAATATTTTGCGAGAATCTTAGGATCTCAAGGGAGCCTTTGCGAGAATTATAAAAATTCCTGCCGCTGGCACTAAATTTTTATGGCTTGAGAGCCTATTGTTTCTACTGAAAATATCATGCAATATACGTAAATTACAAATTTTCCATGTTTTTTCTTTGGTTTTTTGGGGGACCACCAAAATTTCAAGTTTCGGGCACCGAAAAATTTGAAATTTTAAGGATTTTAGTGCCGCGGACTGTGGCCACTAAAAAAAAAATTAGTGTGGATCCCTGGTATTTGCGATGTCTTTTTGTTGATTGTTTCGAATATTGAAGTGAACCTTGCGATTTCTTGATAAATTGAAACAATCATGTGAGGAAGAAGATCCGCTCCATGAAACAATCTATCACCTCATGATGGTACACACAATTTGTAGAGGTGTTGTGTATCCTGATATGGATGACACCAATTCTTAACTCCTTGGAGACTAAAGTATGAGTTAACTCTAGTTTGGTGTTATGGAATAATTGCATGTTTATATTGTGAAATCTAAATGTGTCATCACCGGGTTAAAAGGTGGAGTTTCTATGATCATCTGATTCGCACGTTGTTATCATTATAGCAATGTACATGTATATGCTATAAAGAATCGCAAACACACCATACTACATTATCATGGTAGGTTCATGTACCTACTTGTAGCATGTATATAACAGTAGGATAGATATGTAGCACTATCATGCCTTTCAGTGTTATGCTACCATGTACCTTGAATATACATCACAGAAAAGAATATCAACACATTGATAACACAGTCTTGGTCATTAGATATTAAGGAACACTTACAGCTGATACAAAAATACTTGTGTATTATTTATGTAGTTTATTGTCATAGCACATGAAATTGTCAGTTACTCATTAGCCAATTTCAATAGGTTGAACTGACATTTGTACTTAACGCAAGGGCGTTGTACAATGAAGGCAATCCATGCACGGTGTCTCCCTTACAGAAAACACTTCAATAAGAAAAACAAAACAAAATTAAATTTCATTAGTATACCAGAATCCATAAAACAAGTTTATTGAATTTTTGGGATTATGCACTGTACATGTTTAACTCAACGGTGAATAAGTACACTGTAAAGCTACACTAATCCCCTGCCATATTCTCTGGATAGCACTCAATATTTGAATGCATTATTACTTGATATGTCTGCTCCCCACAAGCTATCAGGTATCAAACACTTGTCCAAAAAAATGCATACTGGTGCATAAAGATTTGAACTATAATCAGTCTATGAGTGCGAATAAGATTGCTGTAGTTCTACATTACTCTATCGAAGTTAATAACAACTCAACAACAACAATAAAAGAAAAGCAAGCAACCAGATAACAAAAGCACGAACAGTAACAAAATCCAAAATAAATGACTGAACACAGTTAAACCAAGATAGTAAAGTAAGTAGGATTAAATGAATAAATGAAGAATCAAATTCTAAATTCTAATTACCATAGATAGCAACAAACAGCAAGCAAACAAAACCGCCGCCCCCCCAAAGAAGGGAAAGAAAAATGAAAACAAACAACAACAACAAAACAACAACAACAACACAACAACACAAGGTTGTAACTGAGCCTTTAGTAGATACAGAAGTGTACATAGCCAAATGTTATTTAATCACTTGTACAGCAAAAAAGGAAAAAAGAAAAAGAAAATAAACACGAAAAATATGTCAAGCTGAACAGCACTATAAAATTGTTATTTGATTGTTGTATACCACTTACACCGTAAGTTCAAGGATTCAGGTATTGGAATCAGTGTACCGTAATTCTCACCTTATATCCCCCGAAATTGAGTGGACCGAAAAGTACACTTTTTGATAGATCGGATATTATGTATAATTACATTACATATGGTAGATCACGAGTTGTGTAAGGTGATTTATGCATTCCCAATTAGGCTTGGCGCATTCAACAAATTAAAAAAAAGTATCACAGCCAATTGAATTGGATATTTTTTGATATGAATAAAGCCTACATTAACTAGAATTCCGCGTTTGATTTAATTTGTGTGGTTTGTTTGATACACGTAGTTTGATAATAAGTAAGGCTTATTAGGAGAAATGCCTGATAATAATTTACTCATATAAATTTCAGGAATATCTAAGTCTAAGGCATCGCTTGGCATGGAACAAATATAATTTTAATTTAATTTGACAAAATGTGGATAGTAATGAACCTACAGAGTCTAAAATTAGCAAAATAATAAAAGATATCTTTGTTGAGTAAACCATAATAGATTTGGAGAGAAATAGTGAAGTAATGTTTACTCAATAAAGTGATAATACTGTAACTCTGAAACACCGCAGAATATCACCCAAAAACTAACTGCCTATCTGACGACAACCCGAACAGTAGAGAAACTGAAGCAGCACTTCTGGTTAAGGATTGTTAAAAGTTTTCATGGTTTGCTGACACGAATACATCATCATATTCAAAATTTAAACTTTTTCATTACCATGTCAAAATGGAGATAGTGAAATGAAAAATACACTTGCATCATAAATTCTTGGAAAAAACTAATGGTAGTATAAGGATATCGTTCTAAAAATCACAGAAATTTCTACATTTATTTCCATTTGTCAGATAAATACAAACATAAACATCATGCAATTTAAGTTTACTCTTCTCAATTGAGGTTTTGATGATGAGGTCAGGGGGCAGCAGGTCGACAATTAACATTTAACAATATAATTCTATTTCATATATCGTAGATTGTTATTTGTGACATAAATTGTGCTTAATTTTCACTTTTATGAGAGTTTGAAGCGATCTCCTCGTACTCAAGACGTTTGTACATGTAGCTGCAGAGTTAAGACGTTGCGACAAGAGTTACCCATAACATTAGGGTAGCAGGACATGCATATTTACAAAACAGGATGTAAACATAGTTAGTACATCAAAATATTTTCAATGTAACATACACGTCCGTTACAGCTTTTAATGACCTTAAATTTTCACCCATCTTTTTGCTGCCCATCGTTATCCATGCATCCTGACAATCCCGACTTACTGACACGGACATGTTTGAGCAGACGCCAGCCTGGAGGTCAAATCATCTTTGGCTTCGAGAAGACCGTGGAGACAAATGGCGTTAAGCAGTAGCAGCCAACATCAAAAAGGTATCACGCTGAACAGGGGAAAAATTGCATAGAAGCTTTTTGTGGGGAGGGGGGGGGAAATGAAGGTGTCTAGAGAGAAAAATGTTCATGTTCCCGCACAGAACAACGTGGACGCGCTGTGCTGAACATGCATTTCACGGTTTTCATTCTGCCAGAATGCATCTCCCAAAATGCACTATATTTAAAGGAAAAAGATTAGAGTGAAAATGTGAGCCTTATGAATACATTATTCTTTATTTGCCCAAATTTTTAATACTAATTTATGAGTAAAATTTGTAACATCAGAAAAAATGGGGTCTGCCAGATGGCGTTCTGTTTTAGAAACAAAAAACATTTACGAACATGCATGGTCTCACGTCATTTTTCCAGACGCACAACAAAATAATCAGCTGTCAACAAAACTTACATTCAACTTCATCATATGTCATTCTTTTACAAAAAACTCT
>JZLH01S0610192.1:7683-18744 GCA_001188425.1 Eucidaris tribuloides | reverse complement strand
GTCTTAATGACTTAGACTTATCCATCTACGAAGTTAATATTTAGTGATGAATTTGGCAGCTTGGCGAGTTACAACGAATCCCCTGGATCAGAAAAGATCACACACAAAATCAATGCAGGATTGTGCACATGTGCAGAAGGCGAAAATCGGGTTTGTTTGTTTTTTGGATGAGATCATAGTGTTGTGTATGTATGTAGTCTCCAACCATTCATTTCTACTTTGTTTCATTTTTATGCTGTTGTTGGACTTACAGTGTATTGGTTGGTGGCTGTTGTTAAATACTAGTACGTACATGTAAGTTCGAAATACCATGCAAAATCATTTCAGGCATCTTCTCACATACCAGATTTCTCCGATTCTTGTTCACTTGATAAAAATAAAATTACGTTTTGGACAAAAATGTTGACCAAAATATGAGTGGTCGCCGATCATTTCCGTACACGATATGCGGTGCATACGCGCCACGCGCGCACTTACAGCTGTGAAGAAAACTACTTACTACATGTAGTTAACATTGCGTAACGCCCCCTATTGTTCAAACACGTGCATTACGCTGGCGAGTGATTAAAACAATGACAAAATGGCTGACACAAGTGACAGTTAGAAAGGATGTGGGAACTCCTCGCTTTTCAAGGTTTTATTTTCTTTGTAGGAAACTGAATTTTCTGTTTTATAACAAATGTAAGTAGAAATTAACTAACTCAACCCTTGTAAACAGTTTTTTTTTATAATAAAAAATAACAAATAAAGAAAATATCGTGGTTTACTTCTTGACTCCAAAAAAAAAAAAACTCCTGTGATATTGCTGCAGTCGTGTGTATGTGGTCCATATGCATATCCTGGACCACATGCATGGTAGGTGTGCTAAGCAGAGCTATACGGACCACATACGCCCAACACTGGAAAAAACAAACAAAGTTTGCACTGTGTGGACTGAATGATCCATTCCTGCCAGAACTGGACAAAATTTTGTTCAGGACACTGGGCAGAAATTTTGTAAAATTACAAAAATGAAATTGAAGCGATGAGTCCTTCATTGATCAAGTTATGATATGTGGTTGTTGAGAACATTGAACTATCCATTTGGAGCATAATTTTGTTTAGTAGAATAGAGAAGGGTGAATTTCAGAGCACATTCTTGTGCCACGACTGCATGAAAACAACCACTCATTACTTTGTAGGCCTACACAAAAGTATAGAGTTGTCCCCATGTGTGATAAAAATGCTAGTACCGAAACATATCCACGGTCAAATCGGCCCAATTTGGTCCGAAAAGGGGTTTGATATGTTATGTATATGGCCATGCGTCGTGAAGTGGGGCCTGTTTGCGTTTCATTGGCAAATTTTGAGTGTCGCGCACCATTTCGGACTGAAATCTCTATAACTTTTAAACTATACATGCTAGCATAGTAAAAGTATATATTTTCTGAAAGGAAACAGTCCCATCTTTCCAATTATGGTCACTTAAATTAAGGAGGGGTAGGTCTAAAGGAAATATGAATCAAAATATTCAAAAAAGTGGGGTTGAAAAGTAGGGTCATTTCAAAGTGGCCTCACATTTACATCAAAGTACCTACCCCCCAAACAAGCACATTTTTGTGAAGTACAGATAATTTCCAATCCAAGAAGACCAAACTCTCAGGGATACCCGTAGTAGAACTATTTTCATGACTTTGGGAGCAGCGGATATCAAAATTTTCATGTACAAATGGGTAGATATTACGTAAATTCATAAAGAAAGCACAAAGCCCACTTGGAGGCCTTATCTGTTAAACCACAATGAAGTATTTTTAATGTGGAACTAATATCTATTCATAATTAGCAAAAATTTTATGGCAACACTTGCTAAAACGTTTTTATCTAAGTTGTATGTTTGGCTTAATGTACCATGTCCTGTTTCATACATTTTCCAAACTTGTGCAATAATTAGGTTATTAAAGTGTAATTAATTACAGTATGTGTAATTTCTTAAATTCAACTGCTATAGAAATAATTATGGTTTCACTTTAAAGAATGTTGAATGGGCTTTAATTTGATGTATAGAGTCAATGATATATTGATTGTTAAGATACAGAAAAGACCAAATAAACCTTGGATGTGCAATCTCCCATAGACTTAACACAGTACAGTGTCCCAATGCAATCTCTATGGCCCAATTTGCTCCACCCCCACCATCATGTACTTAATTAATTATAATTTTCTTAATTAAGTTCTGATAAAGCAAAACTTGGTATCACTTGAAAGAGTAATGAATAAGCTTTAGTTTGATATATAGTTCAGTGATAATAGTGATTGTTAAGATATAGAAAAACAAAATGAACCTTGACCATATGTTCTCCCATAGACTTAACATGGTGCTGTGTCCCAATCTCCGTGTCGCAATTTGCTCCACCCCCACCATCGTGTAATTAATCAATCATAATTGTATAAATAAAACTCTGATGAAATCAAACTTGGTATCATCTTAAAGCTTAATAAATTTGCTTTAAAATGAATGGTAACTTCGAAGAATTGAATCACATTTGGGTACTCTAACCATCCTAAACATGTCAGATTTCCCTAAAGTATGAAACGGCTCCACCCTAGAGCAGGCCCCTATTCACGACGCATGGCCATATATATGTAGATCTATGTCATGTATTAATTTCGGTAATTTGGGGTTTTAAGGGACTAAATTATTATCATTAGGGGCGAAGGTCCATAAACACAGATCGTCTTTGATAAAAAGGATTGTCCCTGTTTACAACTACTATCTATTTTTTATCAATCTCAAGTCCCTTAACTACCGTCCAAGCCCCGCAGGGCAAGGTGAAAAAAAAATGTCCTCATACATGTAAACAGTAGGGGGCACGCTCAACTTGGGAGATTTTCTCCCAAATGGGAGATCAAATTTGGGGTCCACACAGGAGATTCTCTCCCAAATGGGAAAACACTTTTCTACAAAGCCTTGTGCCGGCTTAGGGGTACATTTGCCGGCCTGATAAGAGTATGATCATTGGATTGCTCAGCTCAAATTACCCTATTTCACCGTCTACTGCTTGAGTAATTGACTTTTTAGTCTTTTCTTTAGTCTCCTGCATAGATTTACATGTACATGGTATTGGGTGCCATTGATTTTGCATAGGATATCTTGAACATATTTTTTGTTAATTATTACATGACAATGAAGCTTTTTGTCACAAGTGTTGATACCATTGTAATCCTGAAACTGTGACTCAATAGATCTAGTTAGTGTAAAAAATTGCCAAATTATCCAAGAATTTATAATAAATTAAAAAGAGATTCTGATATCAGATCTGTGCATTACAAAGCGTGTGTTAAACTCAGTTCCTCTGTCATTTGTAATTCATCTCAAAATTCCATACTGAAGTTAATTATCATTTTACATAAAATTTTGATATTGTTGTACAATGGAAATCTGAATTAATTTAACGTTAGAGTTAAATTAACTATTCATTGTTCCATTCATCAGTACTTTTCAATGTGGTAATTTTGTGGAAGTGATTGAGTTAAATTTGTCTGTTTCTCACAATGAATTCTCCCAGATGGTAGGGTGTCTGAATGCCTATCACATTTTTCTTGCGATACGTGTATTATGTTCAATGCACCTGTGTGCACAAGTCAATGCTGTGTGCACAAGTCAATAAATGGTCATACTTTTGTCAAATCTCACCTTTTCAACCTTTTAGAATGTTTATCCTGGGTAAAAGTGTCCTTGAATTTGGTATCAAATTGAAGCTTATCGTTTGCTCCATCTTTTCCCAAAAGGACTTTGGATATAATGGACGTGTTCACACTGAGAAAACAAAACAAACACTCTGCTTCTGTCATTTCCAACAGTATTGTGATCAGATGATTAGTCCAGTTTACATGAAAAATATTTCAAACAGGTGGAATCCCCCTGTACACTTTGGTTTTCTCATATCCCAACAGGGATAACCCCGCCAGGCTCTCAAAAGTCCTGCCCCTCATACCTGTGGTGTTTACTCATATGAAGGGCTATATATGGCCAGCTGTTGAACGAGGCGCGTGTGGCTACTTTCTGGTGCTGATCCAAGGAAACATGCAAAAAAAACCCTAAATTTATCTGGACATATACTTTGATAGGAAAGCATTGGTTATTCCCGAAATTGTGAAACAACATGCCTTCCTCAGCTACATGTTTACTACAAAAGTCAAAACATAAATAAATTCTGAAGGTTCAAAAAATTGTGAAAATTGGAAAAGTCTCTCAATCACCCTACAAAGGATAAAACTTTCGCCAGCTAACAATGGACGTTTTTAAAAACGTTTTTTGGACGTTTTTTGATAAACGATTTAATAGACGGTCTAAATGTGTAGGTTTTTGGAATTTTAAAACGTTTTCTTAGACGTTTTTTAAACGTTTTTATAAAACTAAATTTTAAAACAAAATTTGATCATGCCTGTTCCTCAGCTACATGTTGACTACAAAATGCAAGCAAAAATAAATCTGAAGGTTACAAAAATTGTGAAAATTGAAAGTCTTTCAAGACACCCTACAATGGGATATAAACTTTCCCACAGTAACAAATGGATCGTTTTAAAAAGCGTTTTTGACGTTTTTTTTGAAGAACGTTTTATAGACGTTAAATGTGGTACAGGTTTTGACGTTTTAAAAACTGTTTTCTTGGAGTTTTTAAAACGTTTTTTTATAAGCGTTTTTTTAAAGACGTCCTTAGAACGTAAAAAGATCATTCGTAAATATTAACCAAGACCTGGAAAAAACGTAAAACGTTTTAAATCACGTTAGAAAACGTTGTGCGGTACGTTTTTAATAAACGTTTTAAAAACGTTTAGTAAAACGTTTTGCGGATGTTTTAAAAACTGTTTAAAAACGTTTTGTGGACGTTTTTGGAAACAACTCGGTATCACGTAAAAATTAAAAATGAGGAAAAATTTTTAAATCTTAGAAACAATTGGTTGTACTTTCCATTTCTTTTCACCTAACCATAACTATATTCCTATCAAGTAACCTAACTGACGCGGCTACTCCTAATAACTATCCAAATCCTAACCTTCGCTAAATACCTATGAACTGTCAGAAATAAGTAGATCGATTATAGGTATAATCGCGAAATATTTGCTAAAGGGTAAATAATCGTGGTTAGCTTTTTGTTTTACAATAAGGAACTCTCCTCCAAGTGAAATCATCTTTCACGATGCAATATTTTTGCGCACTTTGTTATGCATTGATAAAAACTATATTTGGCGCCGCTAAATGTTCAAAAACACTATGAAATGTCTAATAATATGGTGAAGTTGTTCATTATATACTGATTATGCAAATTACCAATATGAATTTGGCATAGATAAAGGCGCCTCGGCTTTGCTATGTATTATGTGCGTTAACGTGTGCATGCGTCTATTTTTCGTGTTTCCAACTTAAGTGGAAAATAGAAATTCAAATTACCTACACCCAACTGGCACGCTAGGCGAAAGTGCATAACACACTCGCCGCCCATACCATCCACCCCCCCCGACCAGCACATCCAACACACACACTACAGGCCAACACACAAACCATGTATACACGCACAGAAATTACATTTAATAACACAGAGACGCAATAACATATCAAACGCATCATACAATCGACAGGTAAGCGCACACTGTTAGATCCACGCAATGCGACATGAAACACACGCACTCAACGCATATCATAAACACACAACACACACACACCACGCACACACAGCACACAACAAACACACCAAACACTGCCAACACATCAGCTACCTCAGACCAACGGAAACATACATGACAGACTAGTACCAGTCACGACAGCGCCATAAACACACACACACACGACACATCACACACACATACACACACAGGCGCGCTGCGCAACAGGCACCACATACAACACGTACACTCACGTCGCGTCCATAACACCAATACAGCTTTCCAAGACGACGTGGAAACATATAGGGCTTTCAATCACGCACATCCACACCACACAGCACACACAACACACACGATCCGCACGCACGCACGCACTTGCACACACACACACAACGCGATCCAACCACTGCAACGCACACACACACACACAAACAATACAATTATGTACAAACAAAACGTTAAATTTTGCAAACGTCCACAAACGTTTTGTAAACGTCCTATATCAAAGCGTTCTGTAAACGGTCCTCATATCAAACGTTCTGTAAAATACGACCTACACTACAACGTTCTATACAAAACGTTTAATTTTGTAACGTCCAAAAACGTTTTTAAAACGTTCTAAAAAAACCTCAACTTTGACGTAAATGAAGTCCAACCTAAAACGTTTTAAAAACGTTTTTAAAACGTTCATTTAGGACGAAGACGTACAGGACCTAAAAAAAACGTTTTGAAAACGTTCTGTGTTTGCTGGGTCAACATCACCACAAATTGGCAAAAATATTCCAATTGGATGGGAGAGTGCTCTCCCATTTGTTTGGGAGAAAATCTTCCAAGTTGAGTGTGCGCCCCTACTGATAAACGAAGACAATCTCAATTTATGAGGACACATGCACAGTTCATGACAGTTTGTCTTCGTTTTTGAGGACAATCCCTGACCCTGTTTACAGACCAGTGTCCCTAGTGATTATTTAGTTGATATGTTGACGGAATAAACCGCATACGCACAACATATCAAACCACTTTTCGGACCGAACTGGGGTGGATTTGACCGTGGATACGTTTCGGCACTAGCGGCCAGGCGGCCAATTATACATTCTCCTTTCAACTTCACTGACAGGCATTACAATATGTGGGACTGAAATGAAAATGGTGGGACCTAAAATCAGTGCGCCCAACAAATGAACAATACATTTCACAATCACACCACATTTATGGGTGCGGCTCAAAAATTACACGCAGTTCTACAAAATAATACCAAATTCTCAATGATGCATATCTGAAGAATAACACTGCATACAAATTGTACCAAAAAAAACTTACTTTAACTATATTTTCAAGACTATTCTGTCAATGTGTCTCTCGACCGACTCGGCCACGTAACGGTGTTCCCGTAATTAATCTACTGTACCTAACGTTAGCATGATCGTAATTATTTCCCTATCCGCTGTCCATAAGCCACAGTCCACCGCGCTCCATGCACGTAATGTGAACCGTGATTGCGTGCGTTGTGTTGTGTTGTGAGGAGAAACGGCAAACGGTATGTAACGTTAAATCTAACTTAATATCTTATTCTTAGGGACAAGAAAGGAGTTGACTTCACATTGATTGTAAAATAGATTTGTTTCTTTTACCTGAGACTCATGACACGACGTGCGACAAGCAAAACGCTGAGCTGATCCATATTTGTGGTGGCATCCGATATCCTTAGTCCCATGTACAGTAATCCGTGTTAGCAGTGCGCGCACACGTGATTACGCCATATAAACACAACTACATGTACGTACCCCCTTTTTCAGAATACCATAACTTTTTAAAGAAACAGTTTTGAGCAAAATAACTTGGTAGGGGTGTTTCTGCACCCAATTGACTTACTTCTGTGTATAAAATGTGATTGATCCGTCGAGTCATGCATGAGTGAGCATGTTGTATTAATAACACATTAAAGGCAAAAATGTCACTCTGCTTGTCAAAAGTCACAAGCCTCATTTTGACTTTGATTTACCTTGATCTAGGATTATTCAGTCTTAGACTGCTGTTCCTATCCGTGGATTCCATTAATTTGGGTAGTTTGTCATGTCATGTTTGTCTGGGTCGTCTTTCCACCACTTCTCAAGACCAGATTTGAAGCTGTTGATTAGTAACTCTCCGCAACTTCAGCTAGACTGTTCCACATAGTGTCGACTGTTCTATAACTAAATGATTTTTTTCGTAGTGTCTTCCAGCATTTTTGCTTGTACAGCTTAAGTGAGTGGCCACGGGTTTGATGACACGGTGTTCTTCTAAAAAAGTGATGTTCTTGGAGAGGGATTTTCGATGCAGGATTTTGACAAATTTTGCTTCTGTTTGGATATTAAAGGTTGCTATTTTTTTGTTAATCATCTATCATAACTCTTTTGGCACTAGCATATTCTACGCTTCAGTGAGCTCAAATTAAAATTTCCATTCTTCCTCAATTTTGAAATTGTAAAATCCATTAAATTTATTGAAAAAATTGAAATCCGATATTTGTCAGCAAAATGTATCTTTACATGTTATACGAACATAACAGGTTGTAACATGTCATGGTTCAGTGAGCACACTTTATAAATAAAGCAAAAATGCCATTATTTACCATTATTTTGGCATAAGAGATGACTCCTGTGACTTTTGAAAAGCGGCATTTTGCCTTTAATGCATGCTCACTCATGCATGGCTTGACGGATTAATCTTTTTTTCACACAGAGGCTAGTCAAATGGCAATGGGTGTAAAAATGTTCCTGCCAAATTATTTTGCTAAAACTAATTTCGTTAAAAAATTATGGTAGTTTGAAAAAGGGGGTAGTTACTTTTGTTGTTGTGTGTATTTCGCGTCCATATACACTCGGCAAAAAAAGTTCTTGGACACTTATAAAAGTTAAAATAAACCATATTAAGTTTTATTAAAGGTGCATTATTGTACATCAATATGACCAGACATTCCACTTCCAGTATGACATGAAGTTAACATGTGAGCAGTCATGCATGGCTGATTACATGCATTAAACAATAGCAAGGTCAGTAAAAAAGAATTGCAAGAAGTGAAGCAGTCAGTCTTTCAGTTGTGAAAGTTTATGTGGCATAAGATCCATTGAACGACAAAAATTAAAGTTAAATGTCACTTTGAAAAGAAAAGAAATTGTCCATCATGAATACATCACTATTCCACTGGAATTTTTAATAAAAATTAGTCAATGAAAAAAAAGGTCAAATTTTAGTACTATCTTGACTAATCAAAAACAGTTCAATTTCTTGTTTGTCCTCCCTAAATGACTGTTTAGACTCGCAACATCCTCTATTGATCTTGCGCCCGCTCTTGTTGGAAATGTGTAATGTAAATATGGCCGTAGAGAGAGCCAAGTATAGTTCTACTAATCATGACACGACGAGGTAACCAGCAGCAATGCAGAACAATCCACAAAGGAGTCCCACCTGACAAGTCCCACGCCATAGAAGCTCCAAGATGTGACGCACTGAGAAATACAGTGCTGGTGCCTGCTGGCATCTGTTGTGTCTGGATCTGGAATTCTTCTCTCTCTAGTCTGTCTCTGTGAATGTCTTATATACCCAAGCCTCCATTATATAGTTGTGTTAATTATGTAGTGCCAACGTACCTGAGGCTGGTGACTTTGACAACAGACAGAATGCTGGTTTTGAATTCCAACACAGAAAACAATGGAGTGTCCTCCCATGGATTTGGTCTAACACATGCAAGCACTACTAAGGAATAACAGAGTGGGAGAGTGGAGTCAGCTCTGAAAGACCGCCATTCAACAACAGAAACTTCATCATGAAAGTGCAATGTCGCAAACAGCGCAAATTAAAACCAATCAACACAGGGACAACGCGGGCGGCCCGCACTTTGGCCACTTGATCTCTACAGCCTGATCCTCATCAACGCAAGATCATGGTAAGCCTAACGGTTTATTACATGTCGTGCGCATGCAATTGCACGCCTTTCAATGTCATGAACTTATCAGATTGCAAATGGAAATTTTAAATACACACTTTTCTGATCTGATTTAGTGGGAAAAAAACATTTAAATAAACAGAAAACAGGATCCTGCCAACCAGAGAGTAAATGACCATTAAAACAGCAGAAAAAAATACGCCATGCGGAAAGAACTGCCAACCTGCCACTTGCCAAATGGGGTTGTGCAAGGCTCTCACAGTTAAGCGCTCGAAATCACTATGTTCGACTGTAAAGTCTCTCCCCCCGATACGTAATCCGACAATGGTAGTAGTGGAAGTTCTCTTTGAACTTCAGGGTACTTAGCACCTCCTCTTGTTCGGTATTCTTGTCTCCATCGGCACATATCCAGTCTAAATTCTTTCATTTGATTTACTTGTCTGTCCAAAATTATGCAGATGGTGAAGCAGCATGAGTGATGACTGTAGCCAAAGTGAGATAACTGACGGAGAAAGTGACAAGAAGAAAGAAGAAATGAAATCTCCAGAAACTTCGGGATGGAGGATGGCTGAAATCAAGAAGGAATGGGATGCCATAAAAGGTGAAATATTTTTTGAGCATTGCATTTCTCAAAGTGTTTGTGATTATGGGTGATGGATGCCCCATAATCTGTAACAGAATATAATTTATGTTCTTGTTTGTGCACCGAAATTGAGCACAGACAGCAAATCGTCTAATTTCATTCATACTCAATTTAAAGATTACATGCATTATTTTGTAATCTAATCTTTTACTGTAAGGCCTTATGGCTGAAAAGTCATCTTTCTTGAAATCAAGGTCTTAAAAATTGAAACTCAATACAGCATTATACATTGTTCTCGAGGAGGCAGCATGATTTTATGTCATGAATTTTGATTTGTTTTGTGTCTGTTACCATGTTCTCATTACTTCAATAATTCGATAAGTTCAGAACCTCTGATCGGATTTGAAATATGGCTCAAACATTTCCAGTAGGCCTATGTACTCTGATGCAATGATAAATTGATTACATTTGGGAATTGAACAGGCAAATATCAAAGGGTACAGGGTCTTCACATACTGTATCTGATGTCTGACTGTAGGTTTGCTGTGATAACCTAAAATCTGCTGGGCAGATTTGAAACTTGAATTAAGTATACACTATGATACAGCAACGAACTGATTACATTTCAGTGTTGATAAGTCAAAGGTCACAGGACCTTTTACATGTCTGATTTCCGCAGTATAATAGTAACTTAAAAATCACTCATCAACTTTTATTCAACTAGGGTGAAGTAAATACATGATGCTACTTTAACTATTACATTAGGGAGGTGATTGAACAAGCTTACAGACACTATATAACATTGTGGAAGACCCATTTAAAAAAATTGTCAAACTTTGCTATCTGACATATCTGACAATGTTTGAATGGACAAATAAACACCCTAGAACACAAAGGTTCAGACAGTTAT
>JZLH01S0610188.1:62043-74453 GCA_001188425.1 Eucidaris tribuloides | reverse complement strand
TATTCCATTTTTTGTATATTAATATATCCAATATTTCATTTCCTTTATATCATGTCTTTAGTGGAGTACAACACTTCTCCTTCATCACTATCTTACTATTTTCTGGGTCTTGATACGCGCGTTATCCTTTTTAAAAACTACAACTCTAGTGCTTCCTTCTCCTCATATTTTTTGTTATAATTGTCCAATGCTGCAAATCTCCTTAGACATGTATTCCCCACCAAGCTGAATGTGTTTACCAGAATATTTCATGCTTGCGCCAAAACGCTTTTAATGTCATTTTGTGTTATAATGCAGGCGCACTGTTCACTCGACAGACATAGGCCTTTGCAATCCATACATAGAAACAATATTTATTCATCTAAAGGTAAATCTATATCTATGAATTTAAACATTTGAGGTATTTAAAGTAAGTTTATAAATGTTTGCCAGAGTATTAAAAGTTTGGGCAAGTGGATACTGATAAAAAGTACGTATCCATTTTGATTTGAATTTAATCGCAGTAGAATGTTTACTCGGTAAATTATTCGAGACATTTACTTGATCTTTACATAATATGTAACATAGAATGAAGGCTATATCTTACGACAAAAGTATGAATCACTTTTATCTGCGGTTAGTTTTTATTATCACTTTGTCATGACATTCTTGTGGCATACTTTGACATTTTCCATTTAACTTTATCTACACAAGATAATGTTTGTGTTGATGCACTGTTCAACTTGTATGTATATAATGCTGCCTAATTAATAGTGTGCACAGTTGATGTTATCTTCTTTTACCCATGCAATTATTAAAGCCTTAATCTGCATTTATTCTATTACATATCGTCATCTATCTATCATCTATTCTATTCTAGCTATCTAATCCATCTATATCTATCTATCTACTATTATCATCTATCTATCTATCTATTATTATCTATTACTACTCCCGTTTATCTATGACACTCATGTGTTATGACTACTTATGAAATTTATAGATAAATGTTCATTTGGGTCTGCGAGTATGGGAACATCATAACAACCACAAACACGTTTTTTTTATCACTGATTTTTCGTATGTTTCCACAAAATTTAATGTAATCTTTACTGCTTTCGACTTATTAATTTCTTGACAGTGATATTACCAAAATGACTTATCTAGAAGTAGCTAACTTATATTGAATTGAATTGAATTGAATTAAATTGGTTTTATTGAACAACAAGCAGCCAGCTACCCCGCGAGGCTTGGATTACCTAAAAAACAATGAAAGGCGAAAATATGTACATGTGCACACAAAATGGTCTAGAAAGTACGAATACGGAATGAAATAAGATACGAGCAAACATTACAGTTTTTGTAATTAACTCAGTAATAAAATTTTGGTAGATGTATTAGTTATATAAGAATCTAGAATTGCGACAGAATTTCACTTATATGAAGAATTGATAATGTGAATTGTTGCATTATTATTATTTATCAGATATTCAACAACATTATAGTATTCTTACATGCATTATAATTTTTTTATACGTCATCGAATGATCTCATTAGCAACGAACAAGCGCATTTCTGATTTTTCTGAATAGATGATAGATATTATCTGAAATTAATATGACTTGGCCATTATGCGTTTCATGGTCATACGTTTAGAATGATTTACTTGACTGTTATCTTTATCTTGAACTGGCAAAGGTATACGCTTATTCTTTCTCGATTTCACAGGATGATATTTTTCATTGACTCGTGAGCTTGTTCGTGATTTGGACGGTAAACCCCTGCGTATGGATCTATTCTCCTCTCAACAACGTATCAAATTCATGAGTTATCAGAGTACCCCGAGGCTCACCTCTTAATGTCTCAATACTCACTCCTTCACCATTTCCGATTTTCTTTATCTTCACCTCTGCCTTTTTTTCTTAGCCGCATTCGGCGTTACGCTAATTTCCACACTTGTAAAATTCAAATTTGTCATTTGTTTAAAATGTCTACTTAATTCGTTGTGTTAAATCAAATGGCGGCATGCCACTATCGAAAGCTATCTATCTATCTATCTATCTATTATCTTCTATTATCTATCTATCTATCTAGTCTATCTTATCTACCTACCTATAACTCGTCTGTCCATCTATGTATATTTTATCTATCACTACTACTACTTCTACTATTTCTACTTCTGCTTACTTATACTTTTCTACATGCTACTAAACAACAGTACATACTATACTACTACTAGCTACTCTACTAACTACTAATATTATACTACTATTGACTACTACTCTACTATGTACTAAACAACGACTACTACAACAACTATTTATTACTACTATATACTACTACTACTTCTACTACTTCTACTACAACAACTACTAAACTATTACTTACTACTATACTCTACTACTAACTACATATACTATATTGAGTAATAGGAATATATTGATCCCTACCTATAAGTCTCCAATTAATGATTCACTTAACCAATATCTTTGGTCTGTTAAAGTCGTATTATTGTAAGATTATTCACATGAGGTAAGAATTGTGTATTTTGTGAGGTGAAGGTTATGAGCAGTTTTTGTGTCCACATGAATCATGAAATGAATTAAAGCAGCTGAATGCCCATTAACTATAGTATTACTAAGAGTGGAGAATATAAATTTTTCAAGTGTATAGCCGCATTTTAGGCCAATTTCTGTAAGAAATACAAAAATCCTCACATTCTAGTCGTGTCACATTGAACGTTATTAAAAAATAGGTTAACCCAAGATGTTCCGTGCAACTTAACTAAAACAAAAAAACTGGCCACTAAAAAAAAAATATAGAAGACCTTCTGCTAAAACAATATTAGTACGCATAGTGCTACGTACTCCATACCAACGATTCCAGTTCAATGGTGTATATAATTAATGAATATATGCTCATTACAATATTAGTCCTTCCTTGATGAGACCGAGACGTTACGCAAAAAAAAAAAAAAAACAACAACGTGAATTTTTCGCAGGAAACTTATTCTTGGCTTCTTACCCAATGCGCAATGAAGAGTGTCCATCACTTGCCAATGTTGTAAAGGCGTTGCTTCTTATCATAAATAATAATGGCTATTGTGCTACGTTGTATGTGATGTGACTGCGTATGTGTGGTTGTGTGTGTGGTGTGTGTTGTGTGTGGTGTGTGTGTCTGTTGTGTGTGTGTGTCTGATGTGCGTGTAGTTTGTGATGTCGAGTGCATTTTATATTATTAATAATGAACTAATGTTTTATTTACAACTGACTGAGCGCGGATTCGAAATGATTAAATATGTGTCTATCTAATTGAATTTACGCTCTTTTACATGCCATAAAGCCGACCTTTCGGACAGGTTAACGTCCCTGTCACAAACCATTCATATCCAGCTGACAGGGCATTTTTTATAACGTTAAAATCCACCGCATAATGCGCAACGTTATGTATACTTTCAACATCGCAGAAGTTAAATGCGCTGAAAATCTATTGCGTTTTTCAGTTACGTCCGTATGGCTCTTCTGTGCAGCATAAAAGATACAGAGTTTCTTCATATTTGTAACTAAAGTTTGTTTTATAACGTAAGTCTGTTGATAAAGAGTGTTGCTTTTATTCTTTAAACCAAAACAAACAAACAAACAAAACAACAAACCAAAACAAACAGAGAAATATAAAATCCATTTATAATATTTTCAACGTGTGTTTTAAATTATCATTCTCAGACGTTTACAAATTTCAGAATTCAGGGTTCAAATTAGATCGAACCTAATATACCTTCTTATCAAATTCCCATTCACTATTCTTGGAGCTCCGAAATTCAATTTAGTCGCATTACGAGGGACCTCGTATATCTACCAGAGTAAGACGCAATAACGACTTTTTTGACCCGCTTGGCCGACACACCATCACACACACACCCACACACACACCCACACACACACACACACACACACATACACAACACCACACCACCACACACCACACACACCCACACCCACACAACACACCACACACCACACACACACACACAAACACAGCAACCACACAGAACACACACACACACCACAACACCACGCACGCAACACACACAAAACACCACACAATACATACACACTACTAACACACACACATACACACAAGAACTAACACACCTACAACAACATACACACAATACACACACTCACACACTTACACACAATACAATTACCACACACCATCACACACAACAACACCATAGAATACAACCACAATAAAATCACCATCACAATCCACACATCACACACACAACCACACACCACAAAACACACAACACCACACACACCACACACACACAACCACACAACACATACAAACCATGATCATATACTTACCATTTGTATATTGGTAAAGGAAAGCACGCATATGTATTTATTTTATTGATTTATTTTTTTATTTATTTATTTATTTATTATTTATTTCCAGTTAATGTTGCACTCGGCTATATATAAAAAGGAAACTAACATTTACCGACTGACATAAAAGCAAGCAATATTTGAAATAATAAATAATTCGATGAACTATAACATAATGATATACAAATACATAATACAATAAATGTAGATGCGGCTTAATAAGAATTAATGGCGACTATACATATACGGAATCATTTAGTGGCTGCACTTACAAGACCGCCAAAGGCTGCATGTTAATGAGTAAATAGTGTTTCGTTTAAGTTATCAAACAGGAACAGACATGTGAGTTTTTATTATAATAACCATTCCTTACCTTTCTTTTAACTTCCTACCTCCTAATGCACTTCACCTACTCTCTAGTTTCTCTTTGATTTCTACATTATCAAACTTCATTTTATGCGTCCCTTCTCATTAAATGAATTAAATAGCTTAATATCCGTTTATTGATTTGAACAACACGATAATAATTACATGTACACGCCTCCCACTTCATAGAGCCACCAGAGGTGTTGACTACATTAAATGCGTTAGAAAGTAAACGCCTGGCACTTCTTTTGTTATTGCACTCAGCTGGTGATATTTCTGACGCCTACGCTGCTTCTATGAATCAACAGTTGGACACTGATGTGTTATTGACACCCTGTATAATCTCAATGGATAATCACCCGCCTCGTATAGTTTCAACCACTGTGTGTCTCATCTATTGAAGTTGAGCGTTACTTTGTAAAATTTTCACATTTCCAACATTATAGTTTAGCCAGAAGATTCTTATTATTCTTATTGAAGTAAATTCAAAGAATACAACAACAACTGTCAGATCTAAAGATTTTTCATGTATTATGGAAAGCGTCCCATAAAACTGCAAAGCATGTGCAAAAGAACGTCACCATATGTTTTAGCTTATGAGGAGGAACAAGAACAACCCCTCTCGTTTGATGTGATATCAAAGTACGATTAGCCTATAAATGTTAATATTCAGTAATTCAGTCAAATATGACGGGGCAATATTGTGGAAACATTCATATGCAAATACTAACAGTTTGAACGATATACGGGAATGGACAGGAAGCCAATGTAAGCTACGTAAGACAGGTGTGATTACTTCATATTTTCGAGTTCTAGTCACTAATCTAGCTGCTGAATTTTGAATTTTCTGTAGTTTTTTTTATCTATCGCTGTGGTAAACCGAAAATAAGGCTATTGCAGAAATCAATGTGACATAAAATAAAAGCACTAACTTTTCAGTAGTGGGTCTATCCAAATAATCACGAATTTTTCCAATTCTATACAAAGCATACGAAGCAGCGCGACATTTATGAGATATAAAATTCTCAAATGTCAGCCGACTATCAAAAATTACTCTTAGGTTTCTGCAAGATCTGCTAGCATGAATTAATGTTCCATCTAGGTCTAAGGTCTGAATAAATTCGGTTTCTCGAAAACGTGAAGAAATGTGGAGGAACTCTGTCTTACTACTATTAAGCTTTAGGCTATTCTTTTTGAGACCACTCTTTAATTGCTTACATTGTAAGATAATACCATGACTTTGAATTCATTTTATTTTATTTACACTATACATGTACATTCCAAATCTATACTTTAAGCCCATAAGTATTATAATCGTTTGTACTATTAACAACAAATGCAATCTACATACACATATTTATTGCATTAAGAATTTTGCATCTGACATTTTCACTACATCAGTTTTCATGAATGGAATTTCAAATTAGAAATCTGTGTAGTAAAACTATTTAAGGTAATACCATTACTTTGAATTCATTTTATTTTATTTACACATACATTCCAAATCTATACATTATGCCCGTAAGTATTATAATCGTTTGTACTATTAACAACAAATGCAATCTACATACACATATTTATTGCATTAAGAATTTTGCATCTGACATTTTCACTACATCAGTTTTCATGAATGGAATTTCAAATTAGAAATCTGTGTAGTAAAACTATTTAAGGTAATACCATTACTTTGAATTCATTTTATTTTATTTACACATACATTCCAAATCTATACATTATGCCCGTAAGTACAATAATCTTTTGTAAATCTGATCTACACGTATTTCTTGCATTACGAATTTTACACCCGACATTTTCACTAATTCAGTTCGCAGGAATGGGATTTTAAATCAGAAATATCTGTTACTTACATTTTTTCTGACTGACCCTTACCATAAAGCAACATTTGAATCAGATGATGCGTCCCGTACGAAAGTGGGGACAGCAATATTGATAATTAAAACACTACAGTCAAGTTTACACTAAATTATTTTCAAATTTAACTATAGTGTCAATACCCACTGAAATGATATATTGACATTGACTTGTTTTAATTTCATTGAATTTTCATTTCCAGCAAAACGATATACAGATATATATACAAATATATGACAAGATCCAACATAAATACAGATGTACATATAAACTTGCCCATCTTTTCCCCATATAAAGCGTTCTGATTTGTTACGAGGCAATTGAAATATAAGTGTAGATTTACAATATCACAAAGTAGTCATGAGTTAAACAAGAAAGCTTGGAAGCCCTCACCAAGTTTCATCAGACACATCAAAATAAGTTTAGGAAGAAAAAGACGCAGGACTTAGATTAGCATATGTTATTATCCTAGGTACATACGTTCACATGCATTTATTTATAAGTAGATAAAGAATGTAAAACCCAAGGAATTACAAATTCTGTCTAAACATTGAAAGTCCAAACCAAGCCCTACTAGATAAAACAAGAATGCAGACTTAAAACTTATTTGAGAAAAAAGGTGTTAATTTGTGATGTTGAATCAATTTGCAGAAATCATAAACGAATTTAAGCTTTTATGTAGAAAATTTGAAACCCCCAATCAAACCATATTAGATGAAACAAAACAATTAAAAATCGGTTGAGAAATAAAGAAAAGGTTATTTTGATTACATTTTGCAAAGTCAAGGAATTGTCGTGGACTCGCGATCCTAACTGACATCCATTAGGCCTATGTTTTTCTTTTCTCCTCGTTCAGTCTTTCAACGCCCCAACACGCACGTTTTGAATCAAACAGCAAGAAAACACTAACAAGTTAGTTTAGCCAAAAAGAGATAATTTTTCTAAACTTACAAGAGGTGTTTAGTGGGGAAGATGATTTGTTAAATTGGTCATTGATATGTTGCAGTCGTACCGCATACTCCAAAATGCGACATTTTCATCATTTTGTCCTAAATTAAGTGACAAGTACAGTCCAATAAATGAGAATAATAGCGTGTACTTGAAATCTGTTCGCCCAAGGGTGTCCATCCTACTTACATGTTTATTCATATCTTCCCAGAATACTTTGTGTTTTTCATCCTTTGACATCTGAATAATATGACAGAATCGTTGCCAGAAATAGTCAAGATTCAGTCCACCTAATGCAAAGAAAGGCGTTACAAAGAACATGAAATTTTGCACGCACATCATGATAAAAAAATATCGGTAGCAGTAGTAAACATCATTCGGTATCGTACCATTTACATATAGGGACGCCATTTTGTAACTGTAGGCGAAACACACAATCACACACCACGTTTCGGTTGCCATGGTAAATGCCATCCACAACCTCGCTAGTTCTCGAATAATATGATAGTCGGTATAAACGAATCCAATCTGCCGCCAAGCTTTTTCGAGGTTTTCTTTCTGAGACGCGAGATGTACTTTCCGGATGACATCATTAAGCTGCCAGTGCAGAGATTGGCGCTCAATGTACAACAGATACCAAAAACATCCATAATTGATGAATCCAAATGCAGTAATGATGTCTTGCGCGTAATGATACACGACGAAACACTGCGGTGCAGGTGTCAATATGAAACCATGTACCAGTCTTAAAACCGCATTCACAAGTGGCAAGACTAGAAAGAAGAGCAACGATCTGAAACCCAATGGCTTGCGTCGATTCTCGGGGCTCCTTGCCAAGATTCTTATACGTCGATGCACGAAATCCATGTCAAAAGGACCCGGAACCTTTTGTCTGTCAGAAGAAACTTTCCTTGCACAAAAACGGGCTCGGATGAAGAAGCAATAAGCTCGTATCATAAATATTTGAACGAGAAATGAAATGTATGAGAGCATTCCAAGAATATACTCATCCCGACCCCAGTAGTGCATCGTAAACATCAGAGCATCGTACAAATAAAATGCGCAGAGTGCAGCAAGAGTCGAGCAGAAGAAAGTCTCCACAGCAATGGTAGTGGCAGTACCTGTCAAAACACAAATGGTAAATGTCTCATAAAATAAACTATTAGACCCCCAAATATCAAATAACTTCTTCGTTTTAAAGGCATCGTACAACTATGTTTCCAGTTTAAAAAATCTGAGCTTCATGATTCCTCATGCTACCAGTGCCTCTGATAAGGTCTAAAAATGAAGCCCTGAAAAAAACTGCAGTTCAAAACGATTGTTAAGTGTCTTTAATAAGTGAAAATCATTAGGCAACTATTCCAGTTCTCCCCCATAGAGTGCTGTGTGGCAGAAGTTTTCTCAGCTGAGAATTAATTCACGTGCTGATTTTCATTTGTACATAGTTTACTGGTGACAGCAGAACTGTCTAAACTTTTGTGTTCTAGGGTTTGTACATTCAAACACTGTCAAATTATGCCAGATAGCAAAGTTTGACAATTTTTAAATGGAGCTTCCACAGTGTTAGCTGTTCTAAGTGTCTTTGATAAGGTCTAAAAACGAAGCCCTGAAAAAAAATTGCATTTGAAAGTGATGATTTAATGCTTTAAAAAAGTGAAAATCTACAAGTTGATCGGATTCACCTGCCCATTCTCCCATAGACTTACTGTGTGTGTAGATCTAGGCTATTTTGTACTCCACCCGAGTACTAATTGTTTATTCATGCATATCTTGCCAGTGACAGCATTAACTTTCCAAACTTTTATATTCTAGGGTGTTTATTTGTCAATTTAAACACTAATATCTTGCTCAGATATCAAAGTTTGACTTATTTTTTATTTTGAAGCTCCACAATATTAGCCTGTGTCTTTGAGAAAACAGCCTTTCTCTAGAAAACACCACGTATGTTAATTTGAAAACAAATCCATTAACTTACAGGACAAATTCCGTGATCGTTGAATAGGACTCCAGAGTTCTGCTGTTGACATAAAATCCTCACGGCAATTATCGAAATTTTCGTCATCCGAGTCTTGATCCTCTTGGTTTTGCACCTCATCTTCTTCCTTCTCCTCTTCCCCTTTCTCCCTGTCTTCCCCCTCCGTATCTCCCATCAGACCAGGATCAGAGTTTACAGCTGCTTGAATGAAAACCCAGTCATCGTCTTGGACTGCTCGAAGCCTCTCTCTCGGTCTCCACATACCGAGGATAACCATCGCGACCTGGACGGCCCAAGCTTCCATTCGACTCGTTGATCCCTCTTGTTTGTTGTCCATGATTATAGAGCAGTTACGATTACTAGTATCGGGACGATTCGTGGCTTGACTGAATAAATTTAGGAACGTCTTGGACTTATCAATATATTTCAGATAGATTCATACGGTTCCCACAAACAGAGAATAAGAATCAATGCCTAAGCAATTGCGCAATACGGTAATTCCCCCTGTCATTACGAAATGCTGCGCTGTCCATGCTTCATTAAAATCTTGATTCATACATGTACATGCATGATTACATAGTCAGCGCATTAAATTCCAACATTGTATACTGGTCTTAGTGGTCTATAAGATACTCAATAATCTGGTTCCGACCTACTTAACAAAATACCTTGTACAAACACCAGCCTATTATGTTAATCGTTATGAAGTCAATTGTCCCTCTTTATTCCATCGCCCCGAGCTAATTACATGAAATCCTCCATAGCATTCAAAGCCAGTCAATTGTTTAATTCCCTACCATGTTGCATTCAATCCAGCTCAAGTCTGCATGATGTCCTTTAAGAAAAGTTGTTTCACCCTTATTTTTTTCCATGTAGATCCCTTTTCACACCACACGGTCACTTCTTATCTGATTTAATTCTAGTTATGTTTTCATTTCTATTCATTAACTGAAATTTCATATTTAATGTTTATACATTTCGAATACCTGTTGATCGTAGTTTTTATTATTTATTAACTATATCAAATAAAATTATGCTTATTTGATGTAATTTGATATTTAATCGTAAGTACTGAGATTTTAACTCAATTTAATTTATTGTATCATATTGCTTGTGTTGATTTGCCAATTCTTAATTGTTATATATGTATTATTATTATATTCTTTTACCGATATAAAGCAGTTATTTTATACCTAGTTAAAAGAATACAGCAATATATAAATAAATAAATAAATAAATGATAAAAGTGTGTGAATTATCTATGCCCCTGGCCCCAGTAAATATCAGGATATTATACCGATAGTTTTTCGAAAATACTTCCTGGTTTCTGGAGAATCGTCACAATTCATATCACAGACACACTGATTTCCAGACACTGTTGTGAAGAACGTTGGGAAAATCGTAGTCTCTAATTCCAGACTCCGCCTCTGCGAAGCGCCGGCCGCCCCCCCCCCAAAAAAAAATAAAATAAAAATAAAATACTGGTCCATTCAATACGTCTGGCAGCCAGACTAGGAAAATCGGGGATTATCGATCGAAGGAGGCACGGAGCGAATCTGCGTGGGAAGGTGCATGAAAGGCTTATCCCTTGCAACGTGTGCTTCAAAATCGCATTTTAGAGTGAGTTTCAATCACTTTTTTTGAAATCACATTTTCCCTCCCCTGTCCCCTCCCTCCCTCCCCTTTTCCCTCCCTCCCCTTTTCCCTCCCTCCCCTTTTCCCTCCCTCCCCTTTCCCCTCCCTCCCCTTTTCCCTCCCTCCCCTTCGCCCTCCCCTTCCCCTCCCTCCCTCCCCTTTCCCTCCCTCCCCTTCCCCTCCCCTTCCCCTCCCCTTCCCCTCCCTCCCCTCCCCCTGTGTTTGTGTTTGTGTGTGTTTATGTGTGTGCGTTTTTGTTTGTGTTTGTGTCTGTGTCTCTGTGTGTGTGTGCGTGTTGCGTGCGATTTCTCTTTACAGGACCCTTCAATCAACAAACATTAACATGCTTCTTGAAGGACCCTGTATCAAATATTACACACAAAGGTTAAACTTTGTGGTTTTTTTGTTTTCAATGCGTTGTTTCGGTCAAAATTAAATTATGCTAATTATGAGAAAGGACCTACCTACATGTATTGTTGTATTATATGATTATTATAACTTCGACACTATATTCACTTATTGTATTGTTTTAAATTACTTAAAATACAAGTTTAGTTTTGGCTATTTTTTTATTTGAAAGCTTTATGCCCAAAGGTCATATGACATCAATAACATATTCTGAATGTCTTTCGGGTTATAGTATCATTTAATTTTATTTCCATTTCCAATTAACAAAAATATAAGCAAAATAAAGGATTAAGACTACTATTTTAAAACAATACAATATATTGAAAACAGTTTTAACAAATTTACAGTAATCATAATTAATCGTTTACAATAAATCAATACGTAATTCCTTTAATTGACTGAAACCAGCAATTGAACAGGATATAACAAACGCTTAGACCTGTTGTGTAAAAATATATTTGGAAACGGAGGGCCCTTCAAGAACTACTTGTTTGTTGATTGAAGGGCCCAGGGGGGGGGGTCTGTAAAGAAAAATCGCTACGCGTAACACGGGCTCACACACACACACAAACACAGACACAGGCCAACAAGCAAACACACACACTAAACTCAGCAAACACAACGGAAAGGAGGGGAAGGGAGGGAGGGGAAGGGGATGGGGATGAAGGGAGGGAGGAAAAGGAGGACCGGGGATGGGAGGGAGAAGGGGCAGGACGGAAATGGGGATGGGAGGGGCAATAAGGAGGGTGATCAGGGGGAAGAGGGGGAGGGGGAGAGAAGAGGAAGTAGGGGAGGCTGAAGGGAAAAGAAAAGGGACTGGAGGGATGGAGGGAAAG
>JZLH01S0610188.1:26878-39851 GCA_001188425.1 Eucidaris tribuloides | reverse complement strand
AACTAAAACATTTAGGCTTTAACGTAAGTAGGTAATGATCTTCACCAGCATGCATCCAAAGTTTCGATGTTTGAAAAGATTGGAAATTGTTCACAAAAACAGCACGTGTTGCGCGAACCTTAACTAAAAAGATAAAGAACGCAAATTTCTTTTTAATTTTTTTATGCGCGACGGGGAAAGATGAGGCCGGAATACACTAAACAGATTATAGACTGTAGGGCATTGACCAAATAACGCTCTAGAAAAAAAAAGTTCCGTATAGTCTCCAGATTGGTATTGAAAAATAACATTACAAATTGATTAAGATGAATTTGCCCATGAGAAAACACATTTGTTATCCATTTCTTTATTAGCGCGCTGATGAGATAATCGACTAATTAATGAGGCAAGTTCCTCAATCCCATTCGTAGAAGAAGGAATCGCCGTCCATAGCGATTTCACAGACACGAACATTACTCGCTAATCGGTCTTTTCAGCTATGTTATTAATATTTGTGAAGGCCTGTGGCTCTACATTAATTAACATCGCAATGTACTGGTGACCGTATTCTTTTGAAAGAAATTAACAAAATCCATTCACGCATTCCTCCATTATATAAAGAATGGGTGCTCTCAAATGCCTCAACAAAACTCCTGTACAGTTTTCAAACATCTTCGGATTCACAGAAGCATTGTGACTGTATAGGTTGTCGGGCACTCCCTAGTTTGCGAACGAGGATATGACGGAGTGACATTCCAGCCACGTAATTTACTTTTGCACACGGTGAAAGTCCCCAGTAGTTTGTACACTTCTAAAATGTACGTGGACACATCATAATTCATTGATTTTCGTCAAAACGCACAAACGGATTTAGGCTAACGAACCCGATTTACGGGATTTTTAATATTCAATAATCATAACTAGGGATTTGTAACCACCTATGATGGGATTACGGAAAATCACGCAATTTGGGCTTGCCCTACCGACTATTAACTCCTACGTCTGCAGTATACTCACAAGTTCAGTCGTGACTTTAAAGTCTTTGTGGCTTCCTGATCAGGATGATGAGTGAATCTGGATTGAAAAGCAGTTGTCTGATATATATATAACTTATCGCCTCTGTACGATCGAAACTGTTTACATTAAGTTTGAGTGTGATTAGTCTATCGAGACATAAACTAACCTATATATTCGATGGGCACCATCTGAACACGTATGGTAACACGCGAAGGATGAAAAAAGGGACTATGCAATTGCAAATGTATGTACACTGTCGCCCAATTATCATAACACAGACAAATCTATACACTAAGAATAATGTCGGCTAATGAAATATATACCTTCAATTCTAAACGCCTCACATGCCCAAGAAACAAGGGCTGGTATATTCTCGAAAGAAGACTAAGACTAAATTAGTCCACTGAATAACACTGCAATATTAGTCATTTCATGTTTAATGATCAAAATTTGTAATCAAGTGAAATCTAGGCCATGCTGCCCATAAAATGCATGAAACGCAAATTTAGCATTTTTTCACTGAATTTGGCTTGTTATTTGGCGTTTTGAGAATCGGAAAACCTAGCAACCCTGCTCCCGATTGTGATTTTTTTTATACACACTGTAGTTTACTGGGACGTGTACAGTGAGATATTCTGGCCGTGGCGAATTAGCACGATGGCGCCATTTTGTTTGGTCTGGCTTATCTTAAATGTAGAATGCCCTAGATGGTGACGAATTACACGTACCTTTTCGAACTGCGTCTACCCATGGTCTACCATACGTTTTCCGACGTGTAGGCCCATTAGACGGTAGGGCATTGACCAAATAACGCTCTAGAAAAAATACAGTTCCGTAGTCTCCAGATTGGTGCTGAAAAATAACATTACAAATTGATTGGTATTGAAAATAACATTATACATTGATCAACAAGTTACTGATGAGAAAACACATCCAATTTTTATTAGCATGATTATCGCGTTTATGAGATAATCGACTAATTAATGAGGAAAGTTCCTCAGTCCCATTCGTAGAAGAGGGAATCACCGTCAATAGCGATTTCACGGGTATTACTCCCTAGATCGGTCTTTACATCTATGTTACATTTATTAATATTTATGAAGGCCTGTGACTCTACTTTAATTCACATCGGAATGTACTGGTGAAGGTATTCTTTTGAATGAATCTAACAAAAGCCTTTCACGCAGTCCCCCATTATTTTTATAGAATGGTTGCTCTCAAATGCCTCACCAAATTTCCTATTCAGTTTTTAAACATCTGCGGATTCAAGGAAGCAATGTGACTGCATAGGTTGTCAAGCGCTCCCTAGTTTGCGACCAAGGATGTGATGGAGTGACATTCCAGCCACGTAATTTATTTTGTGAAAGTCCCTGGTACTGCGTGCACAGCAACAGGTCGTGAGCATTTTATTTCTCTAAGACGAAATACGATCATTTTCATAATCCGGTTCACAGTTGTACATACAAATTTCTCCTTAAAAGAACAATACGTCACTGGGCTTTATTTTCATGTCGGTATTACTATTCCAGCAGAAATAGATCAGTCATGAGGTGAGTTTTCAAGTTAGATTTAAATTGTGTTAAGGAGATAGTCAATTTTATTTCTTCCGGTAGATTGTTCCACAGTCGTGGTCCGGCAGATAAAGAAGATCTTGTGTTCAACAAGGTCTATGGTTCAACAAACCCACATCCTCCGGTGGTATCGCTATACAGTACGCGTTTCTTTATAAGTGAGTAGGCCTATCATGCAGCTCTTGAAAATATCATGGCTTATAATAAACACGTTGATAACAACAGCACAATGGCGGTTCAGATATATAAGATCAAGTTATATTTTGTGGTACCATGCGGGGACGTGTTGCATGTTTGCCTGAGTTGCCTTGTTTGCACAGTTCGCTTTGCTTCATTAATGTACCGTGAATTACATGAAAAGACTCCTTCCTTTCCTTGACGTTCACCCAGCCAGATGTGCATACATATACTACAAGAGATCGTTGGTTTATAGTATAGCACGAGTGCAAATGGTGCAAAAGCTTCTTCTCCATTTCCTCCTCCTCCTTCTTCTTCTTCTTCTTAGTTTGCTTCTTCTTCTTCTTCTTCTTTCTTCTTTCTTCTTCTCTTCTTCTTCTTCTTCTTCTTCTTCTTCTTCTTTCTTCTTCGTTTCTTCTCTTCTTCTGTTTCCTTTCCTCCCTCCTCCTCTTCCACGTCCTCCACTTCTCTCTCCCTCGTCTCCACTTCTCTCTTTCTCTTTCTTCTTTGTCTTTATATTCATTATCATTCTCCTTCCCTTCTTTCTTCTTCTTCTTCTCCTCCTACACCTCCTCCTCCTCTTTCTCCTCCTATTCCTTTCTCTCCTCCACCTCTCCTCATTCTCTCCTCTTCTTCTCTTCTTTCTTCTTTCTTCTTTCTTCTTCTCTTCTTCTCTCTTCTTCTTCTTCTTCTTCTTCTTCTTCTTCTTCTTCTTCTTCTTCTTCTTTCTCTTCTCTTCTCTTCTTCTTCTTTCTGTCTTTCTTCTGTGTCCGTCAACGCCGTCGATCTGATGCAGAATTCATTAGTACCGCATTCATTATACTACTCAAGGTTCAACATTTTATTTGTTGACAAGTTCAAAACTTTTAAATCTCCTTATTCATACCATCCAGTAATGTTTAATAACAGAAAAGGCATTAATGGACCGTGAAATATACGAAACGAGTGGGAATTCCCACAAACAGAGTTATATGAAAATGAATAATGGTGAACTCAATAAGTTACAGTTCATTGAGTAACGATTCTTTGTCGACATGCATATAGACGTGTGTAGTACAATTAATGATACATGTACATGGCGTGGGAATAATAAAGTTTGGCTTCAGTTTTCATATTGCTTAGATTCCTCTCGCATCATGCACTCGTGTGTAGGTCTACACTGTAAAATCGTGTTTAACAATTATTATAGACATAGGTGTTTAGATGCGTACAGTTGAAGCAAAGATGCGTTTAGAAAATACATGTTTCGATTATTAATAGTTAGTTTTTAAAGATTGGACTCCGCCGTTTAGTGATTTGACACAAGAAGTTTTGCGTCTGAATATGTTACAGCAGTGCAGACCAAATCATCTGTTTGGTCAGAAACGAAAACAAATATCAATATACCATCAATATACAATATCTTTGTCCAGTGATCAAATTTTATTTTGGGGTCAAGCGGCACCCCAAGCCCCCAATCAGTGGTTTATAAAGAGATAGCGAGCGTTTGTTCGCAAAAACACTTTTTTTTACAGTGCTTACTATGGGTACGCTACATGTCGTGAATGATAAGTGCTTTGAATTCAATTGTGATGATGGAACATGCAAGACATGTGACTGTGAGCATATTATTTTGTATAAAAATCGGAACTATTAACGTATGGAAAGATGCTATCGTCAATGAACTACGAGTGAACTATCAAAAACACCTTCACCTTCACTCTTTAAACTGTATATGAGTTTATTTATGATGAAGAGGTGGTAGTACAGGTCACAGATATTTGATATACCGGCATTTCAAATAACGATGCATCAACTTTGACTTAAAAGGATAAGTGATAATAGGTCAAACAGACTACTATATTGACAGAGACCCACAATAACTCGTGTCCCATTATTTATAGCGCTGAAGTCAACATATTTAGCATCGGTATAATAAAGATATATGTGTAGGCGCAGAAAGATGGAATGTGACGTCATAATTGCATCTATTTTGTGTTTTAAGAAGAAACACTTTCAAATATCTATGTAGATTCATAAAATGTAGAAAAAAACTGATAAACCTGATTTTACAAAAAGAAATACGAATTAATAACTTTTTCAAAATTTTCTACCCTGACTGAAGTACCGGTTGAAGTATTAAAATACCTTCACCTTTTTAAATACTATATGGGTCTATTTATGTTGAAGAGGTGCTTGACATGTGAGAGATATTAGATACACCAGCGTTTCAACTATAATGATGCATCAACATTGACTTAAAAGGACAAGTAGGCCTAGTAAGTTAAATAGAATGCACAGGCATTTTGATAGGGTGGTCAGAATCGAACTCGATTATTTATATCGCTGGAGTCAACATATTTGGCATTGGTATAATGAAAATACATGTGTAGGCGCAGCCAGATGTTTGTGTTGTAAGAAGAAACATTACCAAACATCAATTTGTAGATTCAGTGAATGTCGAAAAAAAGATAAACATAATTTTTTTCTAAAGAAATATGAATTAATAATGCATCGAAAGATTCTACCGTTACATAACTACCAGTAGAACTGTATATCAAAAATACCTTCACCCCTTTATATATAGTTTTTGTGTCTATTTATGGTGACGAGGTGATTGACATGTGACAGATATTTGATATACCGGCATTTCATAATGATTCATCAACTTTGACTAAAAAGGACAACAGAGGGGCCAAATATACCACATAGCTCGTGTCTGATTGTTTATAGCGTTGGAGTCAACATATTTGCAATCGGTGTGATGAAATACATGTGTATAGGCGCAGCAAGATGGGATGTGACGTCATAATTTCATCAAATGTGTGATTTAAATAGGAAACATTATAAAACATTAATGTAGATTCAATAAATGCAGAAAACAAATCATAAACCTAATTTTATGTGAAGTAATACGAATTAATAACGTATTTTAAAGATTTTACTGTCATTGAACTACCGGTTGAACTATTACAAATACCTTCACACTTTAAAAAAAAGTTTTTGTGTCTATTTATGGTGAAGAGGTGACGGACATGTGAAAGATATTCGATATACCAGTAATTCAAATAATGATACATCAACTTTGACTTAAAAGGACAAGTAGTAAGGCAAATACAGGCATATTGACAGGGTGGTCAGATTCGAACTCGTATCCGATTATAGCGTTGGAGTCAACATACCAGTATTTAGTATCGGTATAATGAAAATACATGTAGGCACGGCCAGATGAAATGTGACGTCATAATTGCATATCTGTCATGGAAAAGGAAACATTACTAAACACCTATATAGATTCAGTGAATGTAGGAAAATTTGATTAACTCATTAGTGAAAGTGTAGGCAAAAAAAAAGAGTATTCCATGCATTCTAAAGATGATTTTTTTTTATTAGCACATAGCTTCAAAGCATTGCACAGTGCCTTGCATTTAATTGCCGTTCCTCAGATTCATACAAACAACATTGCCATATAATATCCACTGAGTTTCCACTTCTCCAATAATACCTTATAGTGTAATTCACGTATATGTGTTTCTCAACATGATATTCTACGACAATATGATACATATAATGTTAACTTTGTGTGTATGTAAGATGCAAATATGAACAACAGACAAACAAAACATTACTGATTCAGAAAGTGAATGGTACTAATCAATGGGTCATTGCAACTCAACAAAAGTACAGTATTTATGACGCTGGGTAGCATCTTACATCGTTAACTATCTTTTTTATCGAACGTAACATCATACCACCATGCGTGTACCTGTATGATTTATATTTGACTATGAATATTAGAAAAGAAGTTCTTTGAGCTCCTAGCTCCGGTCATGAGACAGAATGTAATATTTTTAATGTTACATGATTAACATTCATTCGGCGATTACCAGCAGAGTTGAGAGGAGAGAGATACTCTTCGGTGACAAAATAATTGTTGCAGCCTTAAACCTAAGGAGAATTTGGGCCACGACGACCCCTCACAAGCACTGTGACTACTTTTGCCATGTTTATCAAGTTCCTCATTCTGCCGCGGCGACTGGTAATGCGACGGAATCTAATAACTTTTAATGTTACATGATTAACAGTTAAATGGCGATTACCAGCAGAGTTGAGAAGATGAAGATAATGATGTCAATGGACAGAATAATTGTTGAAGCCTTAACCCTAAAAGGAACTGGGGTCATGATGAATCCCATACAAACAGAGTGATTACTTTTGCAATTTATCAAGTTCTTATACTGCGATGAATTTGGGTTTCGCAATTATTCTCAAACCAATAATATAAACATGATTTTAAAGTATGTTAATTTATTCTATATAGTCATACATTGTTTTCACTGAAAGTGCAATATTTAAAGTTGTTTTCTTCTATTCGTCTCCTCTTTACTTCTCTTCCTTTTCTTTGTCCCCTTTCTTATCACATCCTCCCTCCTATTACTTATCTCTTCAACTTTCCGCTTCCTCCTTTCTTTTTATCTTCTTGCTTCTCCTATTCTTCACAAATAAGTTTATCGTTGTGGGTGTGTGTTTCCGATGTATATTGTCACATTGTCTCTTAATAGGCTTATTGTTGATATTTTTATGTATATTTATTGCTTTACTTGTAAGTTACGTAGTTCTTTGATGATTATTGTAATTTCTATATTTCAATGTAATATTTGTATTTTTGTGTGTGAAATCCAACTTTTCAAGTTGCAATAAAATGAAATAATATAAATGTAAATTTTCTTCATGACACTGTGTATATTACATGATTTCAATTGACATTCATACTATAACTTCAGAATTAATTACATTATTAAACTGAAATGTTGTGATTATGTTGCATCCCAAATACCATACATAATCCCCGCAAAATTTCATTTAAGATTTTGGCTTATTTTAGCTCATTAACTGCTAACAACTGTTTGCATTTCTTCATAAACAGAAAACACGCGCTCTAAAAAGAAGAAACTATTATTGTCGGCGACATCCATGTCAAATTAACCCGTTGGCCACTAAGTACGTGATATCTCGGATTAAAGTGATAGGCTAACATTGTGGAGCTTCAATTTAAAAATTTGTCAAACTTTGATATCTGAGCTACATAGTAGTGTTCAAATGGACAAATAAACATCCTAGAATACAAAAGTTTGGAAAGTTACACAGCCAATGGCAAGGCGAGTAGAAATAAGCCTAGATCTACACACAGTAAGTCAATGGGAGGAAATGGGCAGGTGAATCCGGTCAACTTGCGATTTTTACTTTTTTGAAGCACTAAATAATCATTCTGAAATACAATTTTTTTCAGGGCTTCATTTTTAGACCTTATCAAAGACACTGGTAGCATGGGGAATCATGTGGCTCAGATTTTTTTAACTGTGTTAGCCAATACCTTTAAGCTCTAAAGGACATGCGTAAATCAAATCGTCTCCAACGGGTTAAAGGTTCGTACGCTGGACGTTATGTTAACGTAATGACAATGCCTCGTGAGACCGAATATTAGATCAAGTAAAGACCTCCATAACAAGTTAAATCAAGATGATTTGGATAACGAGACCTAATGCACGGTGCTACTTCAATAACACAAATGTAATGAATAATCTTTTTTTTCTTCCAAAGTAATCACACTTTTAGATATGTATGCCCCGTAGCTGATTCGTTTCTCGGCTTTCATTATTTTTTTCCTCCTAATCTACATGCACTCGGATATCGTTTTGCGTTTTCGGCACATCGCGGTAATAAATCTCGACAAGTTCCCTTCATAAGTGGACGGTCATCTGTATAAACAAGAGCGTTTATTGAAGGAAATTAATAAAATGAAAAGAAACTGAGAGAAAAATCGTCCCTACTGGTCGGACCCGTGTTGCACATTATGTTTGGGTGCCGTTGGGGATATTGAATAAACCGTTGGTCGTGTTGAGACCCGTCTATTTTTAGACGACGTGTCAAGTGCGGCGTGCATACAACCATACTGGATGCGTATAGAGCCTCGGGAGTCGTGTAGCAGAGTTGAGGAGTTCGTCCCGGGCAAGTGCAGGGAGCATTAACATTGCGGTAAACTGATAAACCATCTCATGATTACGTTTGCAATTATCTTCTTTTAATTATTTTTATTGTACAGGACATTGATGAGAAGCAGCTTTTGTAACTGATATAGTCATCTTCTATATTAATAAATATATACAATATTAAATGAATGAATGAATGAATGAATGAATGAATGAATAAATAAATAAATATATACATGCATACATACATGCATGCATACATTCATATATACATATATACATACATATATACATAATATACATATATACATATATACATACATACATACATACATACATACATACATACATACATACATACATACATACATAATTTATATACATACATAAATTCGTCCCGTGGAAGTGCAGGGAGCATCAGTATTGCGGTAAACTGATAAACCATCTCACGATTACGTTTGTAATATCCTACGGGCATTTATATTTCTTATGATTATCTTTATTGTACAGCAGAACATTGATGTGTAACAGCTTTTGTAGCTGATCGTGTCATCTGCTATAAATAAATAAGATAATAAATAAATGAATAAATAAATAAATAAACAAATCAATGAATAAATAAATCAATATGGAAGTAAATAAATAAATCACTTAATAAATAAACATGAATGAATGAATGAATGAATAAATAAACTAATAAATAGATTTAAAAAAAACAAGTAAAGAGCAGTAATGAATAGATAATAAGTACATGAACATGACCAGAGATTTATAAAATTAACATATTCGGGAATAAACAAGTCGTAGTTTGTAAGAAAAGTTTGTTGGAAACATATCATCATAAGTACCAAAAATATAATCATCGCAATAGTATTGAGTATGTTGTTGGAAAAGCGAAAATTAATTCAGCGTTGATATTTAAATTCAAGTATCCGTGAACAGTTTTATGCATGTGTATTCGTCCTCGGAATACAATCGATAAAAAGATATGAACAGTAAAACTGACAAATCCTCTGGAGCAAAAACTTGATGTCATCATACAGCATACATTTTTTTAAAAAAGGAAAATGTATTTTAACCACAATTATCCAGGTTTCCAAAACTTTACTTGTCATTGTCTGGATTGGAAAGCTGTATCTCTTCTTTAATCAGTTTGTCAGAGAGGGCGCAGTTTTAACCTGTCTCGATTGTGAACCATTAAATGTTTACAAACAGGGTGCCTATCACATCCTTGTCACCGCCTGCTTTCCGAATTGAAATAAGTCATTTACTGTAGGTATTCCCCAAATGCAAGGCATATTGCCTAACATCATTACATGCCACCGAATCGCTTTTATTTTGCATTTAACAGTTTCATACTTCAATTTAATTCGATTTTAGCCCCTCCTTTAATACTACCCAGTGGTTATTACTTTACAGTGTTTTTATTCGCCCGAGGATCACTTTTTGTTCCTTTACACATCATAATTGTCATCATCCAACCTGATTGTATTTGTACAGCGGGATGGGGAAAATGTCTGGCGGGAAAACTGGCATGACATAGAAACGTGTTTGAATTACGTACAGGCCTGTTTTGTCGCCTGACCGTCCGATATTAAAAACGACAGAGAAATCCAAATACATATTACGCGATATGGGCCATAACAAAAATTAGCGACGTAAACATGTTATATTATTAGATTATTTAATACAGGTTAACTCAATTGAATGTCTAGATACATAATCAGAGCAGGTATATGGCGTCATTTTGGTGTATGACAAATTGGTACAACGTGGTTCAATGTATGGAAACACTGAATGACTAAACTGGATTTTATTCTGAGAAAGATAAATATGCTCCTCGTTTGGTTGGGGATTTTGGTAACTTTTATTTAATTTATTGACTTTCAAAACCAGATTGGCAACGTCATATTATGTCAATCTTTTAATCTATAATTTGTAGTATTAATTTGTTTTGTGTAGGCAATAGGCATCATACAGCTGAAGCACGTCACCTCGTATAATTTAAATTAATGTGACAAGGTAAAAATGGTGGAAGGGCCCACACTTCGAGCATGAGCAATGAGCACACGAAGAGGGGTGGAGGGGGCATAATAGGTAGAATTATGAAATTGGTATTCGTCAAACTCGTTTTATGTTGTACTTTGGTTAAAAGTAATCCGAAATCAACTGTCATAAAAAACCCTTGATATATTACGAAATTTTCAAAAGATGTGGCGAACCAAAAACCTCTCTTTCATTCCATTTCAGTTGCTATGTTTTCCATTGTATATAGTTAATTTATAGTTCTTTGGAGTCTAATACATTCCCTCAGTTTTGTTCAATCTTATCTACTCCTGATATAGAAATAGTGGAGGGGTGATTTCTGACCCTTGCTGTTTCGTGAAGTTAGCTGTAATAGTTTACACCTGACAGAATGCGAGTTAATAAAACGCACCAAGGTCATACATAATGTCCTACGGTCTTACCTTACTACTAGGTTATCTGGTGTTTTATCTTCCTTTGAACTGGCTTTCTTTCTGCATGTGCATTAAGTAGCACTTTAGCTCGGAGAAACTGCCCGGGTCGAGTCGAGTGGTCATTTCGCATGCTTCTTGTCAACATGCCTATACATTAAATTTCCCCGAATTTCTCTTCATCCCGTTATCATATCCAGTGGTCAAGGTTGCGGAATGTATTTTGTACAAAAAGCATTCGACCATTTCGTAGCTGTTCATAAACAACACCATTTCGCGAAAAAAATAGATATAGGTTTTTCTACATGTTATATAATTTGTCTTAATTGACCGCATACAAGCCCATAGTGCGGGATATCTAATCATTCCGCACTATAGACGCTATTTCTTCACTCCCTCCAGACGCACACACACACACACACACACACACACACACACACACACACACACACACACACACACACACACACACACACATAAAACGAACAATACCAGAAATTTCAAGGCTAAAGAATTACTTAAATCATTTTTAAAAAACAGTGACATGATGTGGAGAAGTAAAAATAAAATGCCTCAAGAACCAAATGAGTTAAAACATAATAGCAATGTTATATACACTGGCTAGAGTGTATACTGTATGCAGGCTAGAAGGATTTGTCTTGAATATTTGCATTTGCAACAAGCATTGATCTTTCCTACTCTGATAGATCCCATAGAGAAATGCACAACAAATTTCACCGTCACAGAATTTTCTCATAACTATACAACAGAAAGAAATTGCATGGGTATGAAATTTTCACAGCAGAAACTCTGAACAGTATCTGATTTTGGGAGGTTTTGTCCTAAATTTAGGACTACTTCCAATCTTGTCATTTCCCTTAAACCTTTCTCCAGACTGAGATAAATTTCAAATTAAATGAAAGATGAACGATGACTCGTACACTATTAACATTTTGTGAAAAATAGATTATAAATAGCATACATCTTAACCCAAATTTTATCCAGCAATTTCCAGAGTCGATATCATGTTGGAATATTTTAGGTGATATTGGTGGTGGCTCACGTATTTTGCCACTATGGGGCTGAACACGTGCAGATTTTTATGGTTGTGTAAAAATTACACAACCCTGTGTACTATGTGAACATACCAACTATATTGTGCCAAATTTTGTGTAAGTTGTGTAAATTGTTTGCAACTTCTGTGCAGAATTTACAAAATAGGGGGTAACATTTTTGTACAACAGTTGGTAAGGTTCACATAGTACACAGGGTTGTGTAATTTCAACACAACCAGTTTTAGGGTGATGTATAACTCAAATCAATATCAATTCGTGTTTATGAGTTGGAATAAAGGTTGTTCAACTCTACCTGGAAGGGAAAGCCAAAGACAAATGGAAAGGGGGAAAAGAGAAATTATATTACCTGGGAGGGGTGAGGGTGGGGCGTGCTCCCTGCTCCCCCTGGATCCGCCACTGATTAATTCGAGGTCTCAAGAAGTTTGATAGCAGGTAGTTGTATGTAGACGTCGTGGCTATAAACTCTGTCGCCGTCAAAGAGGGCTGAAATGTCAAGAGTCCATTGACACACTCTCGCCTGCTATCACACCACTGACTTCAAGCTGATGTACGGTGGCGTATTAGGCGGGGAGGGGCAGGGGCACAGGCGTACGCGGGAAGGGGGGTGTTTTGGGTGTTTAAACACCCCCTTTTACAAACGGAACGGAAAACACCCGGCCAAAACACCTCCTTTGGGCCGATTTTGTATTTATTATTATTTTTTTTACAGTGCACGAAATTTTTGGGGG
>JZLH01S0610183.1:7421-20802 GCA_001188425.1 Eucidaris tribuloides | reverse complement strand
TGTGATATGACCGTGTTGGAATCATCATCATCATATCACCATACAGGCAATTGTCAACCATTGTTGGATAAGCCCTCGTCAATCAGTTCCCTTTGTTTCCTATTTGTGTCATTCTGTTCCATTGCTGTGTTTTGTTATGATGATATTTCATCTCTCCATTTCTTTATTCAGCGACCCTTCTTTCTTGCCTGTTCTTGGTTGGCCATTCTGTGCAGTTTCTTGGTCCATCGGTGTTGTCTTCGTGTTTTATATAAGTGTCCTGCACCATCTCCATTTCATCTCTCGTTAATTTTTACTATAATATTCTTTGACCTTCGTTTTCTGTCTTATGTCGGTGTGCTTTCACTTTGTCTACGTAATGTAAATATGAGCACAATTCTCGCTTAATCAATAGTCTTTGTGTTTGTTTCAATTAATGTTCCATTTCTTTAGTTGTAGACCAGGTTTCTGCTGCATATGTCAATGTCGTTAACGCATCTGGGTCAAATATCCTGTCTTCTATTGAAAGTGGTATTTTCATGTCCTGCTTAAAAGTAATTCTGTACATATTAAAACATTCTCCACCCATGACTTTGATCCTATGTCAACATCCTTTCTTTTGTAATTTCCTCCATTTGTCAAGGTTTTGGCCAAAGTACTTGTTAACTGTCGACAGTTCGTCTAACTGGTGATGGTCTATTCTTATTTCTCTGCTGGTTTCAAAGTTGGATATGAATTATTGTCATTTCCCATTGATATTAGCAAGCCAACCTTTTACATTCATCATTCAGACTGACGCGAAACTGTTCTTCATATTTTATCAGGCAGTTGTATCCAGTGCACAGATCGTCTGACAATGTAGTGCTCGTAGTTAGTTTTTTCCTCCATTAAGATTGATTCCTTTGTTCCTTCGCAGCGTTTGGAATTTTTTAAACAACGTCATGCAACTGCTGCTAGTGAAAATTTTGCGGTGATAATGGTGTCGCCCACTGTCTGACACCGTCTAGTTATCTTCACTTCTTTTGAAATATCTTATCTATATGGATTCTTGCAGTAGCATCTGTGTAGTATGTCATTCCAGAGATGTGAATGTAACCTTCTTCAATTTCATATATTTCTCAGTCGCAAACAAACATGCGCTTAATGTTCTTTATGGGGGTCGGAATGCTTTCTGGAAGTCTACGAAGCCTAGACACAGATTGAGCATGGTACATCGTTGGACTTTTCAATGACTGATTTGATTGACTGTAATGATCTGGTTGTTGAAAAATCCTCCTCGTGACGCGCTTGTCTCCTAGGTTGATTTGTGGTCTTAATATTCTACTGAGCGGTTTTTGATTACTCGTTGGTGAATTATTTTATAGTAGGTATGTGATAGTAGCTGAATTGGTCGGATAGTTTTTTATGTCTCCTTGTCCTTCTTTCCTTGTGGCAGAAGTAAATAATACTTTGCTTCTCCATTTGGTTGGGATTTTTTTTCCTGCAGTTATTTGATTGAACAGGTTTGTCAATTGTCAATTGTTTCCTCCCCTCCAGCTTTAATAATGAACATCGTTACTGATTCGCCTGGTGGCTCTGTTTTCCTTCATATTGTTTTATTGCCTCTTCTACTCTATTTAGTCATCAATTGGTGTAATTCTGGCTTCATCTTTTTACTGCATCTTTCTCTCTTATTGGGTTTTTTGTGAACTGTATAACTCCTGTAAAACTCTAGACATATTGTGTAGAACTTTGATCTATTGACGTCTTAGTACATCTTATGTTTGCAGTTGGGTGATTCTCGTTTCTTGCTGTTTGATTTCATTAAGCAGTCTTTCGGGGCCTTCTCACTGTTCGAATTGTTAGATGTGTTCTGCTTTTCCTTTCACTCAAGCTTTGTCGGCGTTTGTCTTCTCACTGTCTTTACTAATTTCGAGTATTTCTATCTTTCGCAGCTGATTTTGTTTCAAATTCTCTGTAATAGTTTTCATTCTTTGTATCACAAGGTCTCTAATTTCTTATATCCTCTTTGATTTATGAACCCTTGATTTCTTTGGGTGGCTATGCGACATGATGTTCCTCGTCATCAGTATGCTTGTTAGGTGTGTTCATCTTAGGGGGTGCATGTCTAACTTTCAAGATGTCCTGGTGCTGGCAAAACGGAATTTTTCAGTTCAAGTTGGGGGCCCAATAAGAGATTCTGAATGTCTTTAGTTTTTTTTTATTGATTAATTACTATATTTTATATTATAGCATCCAAAGGGTTAATAAGGTGTTGAAGTTATCTGAATTATACCTCAGCAGAAAGATCATACTCTGATAATATAGTGTTGGCTAAATGACAACTCTCGTGTGTTATCGTCTTATTGTGTTTATACAGCGTGTCCCAGAAAAAATGTCCCTCTCGAAAACCACCAAATAATTACCAAAATCAAGCTTTATACTCAATTAAGTTTACATATTCAAAAAGCCCAATTAATTTTGTAGATGCTATGAAATTTCAAAGGTCTCGCTTCATTGGTTTTGAATACACAAGCTCTCATGCAACAGCGGTGCTTTAACCCTAAAAAGGCTGGGGGCGGAATCCCCCCCCCCCCCCCCCCAGACGTTTCGCGCAAAATGTCTGCGACGCGCAAAGCAGTTGCCACGGCGTTTCATGACTTTATTCTCTCGAATGTCGCGCATCTTTTGAGACCAAATTTGCGACGTCCAGGTACGCGGTTCCCAAGTTATGTAACATTTTGTACTTGCATGTCACCCCAAAAATCGCTAAAAAAAAAAACGTGATTTTGTGTACATTTCCAATACAAATTGTGTTTTCAGCCAAAATCCATAAATGTATGATTATTTTTACTTTTATTGGTTGAAATTAATTAATTTTGTGCTGCTTATGACCGCAAAAGGGTCCCCGACAAATTTCATCAAAAAAACAATAGAAAACAAAAGGTTGAAAACACAAAGAAATACACAAGAAACTTGAAAAAACAATAAAATACATAGGATATCAATTTTGATTCCGGATTTTTTTCAAGTAAACTTGTTAAGAATGCTAAAAAGAGTGTCCAGACACAAAAATTAGCAGTGTTGGAGCTTTAATTAGTGATTCACAGCGAATTATGATTTTACGCATAAATAAGCATAATTAATTGATATGAAATTAATTCCTGGTAATTAACTATACAGTCTTGTAGATTACGTGATGGGTAACGTGTGTGCCGATTATCGGCGCGATCGCGCGATCGACGGCCGGGAGTCTCGGGGGGGGGGGGGGCGGAGTACCCCCCCAGATATAGCATAGCCAAAAAAGCCCAGTCTGATTAGTGATTAGGGTTAAAGCCCATTCCAAGTTTGCTAAAAAAAAATATGCACACTACAGACATACCATGCATTATTCCATGCTTCACTTTTATAGCAATGGCTGTGTTATTGTTGTTATTAAGTAATTAAAGTCAAGTTCATTAACTTTGCTAAAATGAAAACAAATCAATATTCAGTTCCACTGGTCAGGTTTGCATTCTCAGGGTATGTTCCATTTATAGTTTGTCCTTCAATGTCCAGCTTGTAAACCTTTTTTGTTCTTCTGCACATTTTTCCACCTGATTTTTCGGTCAGGTTGATGCATTGATGTAGCACTGTAAACTTGGAATGGACTGAAAAGCACTGCTGTGACATAATAGACTGTGACCAATGAAGCGTGACCAAAGAAATTTTCACAGAAGTTAGAAAATAAAGAGGGCTTTCTAAATATGTAAACTTAATTGAGCATAAAACTTGATTTTGGTAATTATTTGGTGGGCTACGAGAGGGACATTTTTTTCTGGGACATGCTGTACATTCATTTGTTCTTATTTAGTTTATCAGGATACCACCACCAGCTGTAATTAATTCAAATGTAGGTGTGCAGTGTGTGTGTGTGTGTGTGTGTGTGTGTGTGTGTGTGTGTGTGTGTGTGTGTGTGTGTGTGTGTGTGTGTGTGTGTGTGTGTGTGTGTGTGTGTGTGTGTGTGTGTGTGTGTGTGTGTGTGTGTGTGTGGTTAGGGATTCGTGTGGTTGTGTATGAATCCTTGTACCTTGTACCTTGTGTTGATTACTTCCGAACGGTCCTTTTGGAACTATGACTGGAAGTTATAACGTGAGGGTACTCACTGATATCGTGAGCCCCCTCTTTGATAACCCCCGCCCCAATCCAAAACTGCTCCCGGTGCGCCTGTAATTGTGTGTTTGGAGAGGGGATATCACTGGATTTAATTACACATGAAATTTGAAACAATTGAAGAGTGTAGAATAAGAAGTACTTAAGTCACATTTTGACGAAATTGAGTTAGTGATTGTTTTGAAGTCGTTACATGCCGGGAAATTTTTTGACAAAATTTTGGTCAAGTTGACCCTTCCCTAGTAGGGGTCAGGGGAGGGGTCAACTGGGCTCAAATTTTTAACTTGGTCTAATTTATTCAAAATGTATCTCAAATTACTCGACTAGTTACAAGGACTAAGACAATATATAATTTATCATGTATTTTGTGCATTGTTGATGAGATATGGGGTCACTTCCTGTCAAAGGTCAAATGAGGTCAAATTTAAAACAACGTCCAAATTTGACAAATTGCATATCAAATTGTCCGTCTTACGATGGACATTCCAAACATATATACAATTAAGTGTTTTTGACATTCATTTATTCGAGAAATGCATTTGCTTTCCTGGGACCCTTGTTTTTTGTAGAAGAAGTACTTAAGTCCACAATATTGATTATTGATTATTGATTATTGGAAATCGACAAGTGCGACAATGTTTATTTTTGTCCTATATTCATCTTTTATTGTGTCAATTAACTTAACCAAGTTTGGATGTACAACACAAACAATTGCGATCTGTAGACAAATTTGAAAACTTTGAGCCTTTGTTTCTCAAATGTAGTATTATGTGACTTCAATACTTCTTATTCTACAGTCTTCAATTGTAATCAGATTCTAGGGCACCTCTTAATATATTAAAGGTCTTCGTAATTTTTCTGTTGTGCCCTTACACTTCCTTCTGTTTGTATTTATACATAGTTTTAGTATAATATGTAACTCCACTTGTCTTTTTTGTGTAATGTGAATATCTTGTGTCTTGTTTACTATGCTTGTTACGTGTCCTTGTTAAGGAGTTTGAATTTGAATACTCAATCATTCAAAAACGAGTTAATTCCAAACATGCATTTAGAAAATTACCTGTCGTCACCTGTCAGTCTATTTCAACTGTTGTAGATTTCCACCGCCTCTCCCCCTCCCCCTCCCCCTCCCCGAGTCAAAACTTTTCACCAAATAAATGATTTTAAAGTACAACCCCTCACCATGGTAATTCATTACAGTGTTGTTGTTTTCGTTTTCTGGCTGCATTTTTTTGTTTCGTTTTACATTTTACATAATATTAGAAATAATCATCGCCTACTTCTTTTTTTTTCTTCTTCTTTTTTTCTTTGTCATTCTTTTTCATCATCATCATCATCTTGTTATTGTTGTTGATGTTCTCCTTTACTCCTCTCCTCCTCTTTCTTCTTCTTTCCCTCTTCCTCTTATTCATCTTCACCGCTGTCATTTATTCACTTTCATCATCATCATAATCTTCATCATCATCACCATTCGTCATTATCATTGGACATAAAGTAATTGCGTAAGTGCATGGTATCAGTAACAATAGATATTACAGAGTTGACGACACTGACTACACAAACATTGCTTATTAGTATCATAACTCCAAAGTTCTGTTAACCCTATTATCACCAGGGGTCATAATGACCCCCCCCCCCCGATAAATTTTGCCATCACTTCGCCGCGTGATTGACTGCGCCATTTGCTGACTTTAAAGGCATGATTCACCCTGACGTCAAGTTGGTATTAATAAAAGCAGAATAATGAGAGAAACATATTAGTGAAAGTTTGGCAAAAATCCACCAAAGAATAAGAGAGTTATGAAGGTTCAAAGTTTTAATTGTGTGACGTCACCTGCGAGCGGCTGCCATTATAAATTATCATATAATATAAATTCCATAAATTGCCATTTTTAAATGGTTCATGATAATTGAATGGGGTATTTTCACAGAGGCCTATATGAAATAATATTTCAGGTGATATATTGCATGCTCAGGCAAAACAATTTTCAATTTTTTTTTTAGAAAATGACACTTTTATGGAATTTATATCACATGACATATAGGGAGCTGCTCGCATGTGACGTCACAAAATTTAAACTTTGAACCTCCATAACTCTGTTATTCTTTGGTGGATTTTCGCCAAACTTTCACTAATGTGTTTTTCTCATTATTCTGCTTTTATTTAAACCAAGTTGACGTCAGGGTGAACCTTGCCTTTAAGTCTCGCGCATTATTTGAGACCATTTTTACGAAAAGCTGACATACCGCTACGACGCTGCGTGACTTTTTGTACACGCATGTCAGCTCCAAAACTGCTCCAAAACGTGATTTTGTGAACAAAATAAAAGCAAATTGAGTGTTTTTTATTCATTCACGCGTAGGTATGGATGGTTTTACTTTTAATGGCTACAATTGATTTATTTCAGCATAATTATGCTGAACGACAAATTTTGCTGAAAAGACAAGAAAAACAAAAGGTCAAAAAACAAAGAAATACATAAGAAATTCACTAAGCAATTGAATACATAAGAAATTAATTCTGACATGGCAATTTTTTGTAGAATTGTTAGAAATGGCAAAAAGAATATTTTCACCCAAAGTTATCATTCTCGAAGCTATTTATTTGAGTTATAGACGAAAATATGATTTCATGCATACATTTGCATAATTAATGGTTCAAAAATAGAAAATATGTATTTTTTAAAAAAATCTAACTATACAGTCTTGGAGATTCCATCAGGCTCTATGCTCGTGCAGAGTTTAGCGGCAATCGTGCTGTCTACGGCTGAGATCTGAAGGGGGCCATAAGTGTCCCCACCCCCCCCCCCCCGTGACAAGAAGACCAGAAATGGCCCGGTTCTTTTAGAGTTAAAAATGTGTATTGTATACAGAAAGATAAACGAAGCTGTATTGAATGGTATACATTTATCCTTACGGAATTATTATTGGGTTTAGAAATGGTCGGAAGTGTAATGTTTGAAGAAACGTATGGTTAAACTTAAACGAACCATGTCCTCAAAATACCTTAACTTTTTCGAGTTGGCAAACTTGGCATTAGTCTGGCAATTCGCTGTCGACTCTAAGTAGCTTACGTCCGATCAAATTTACACGAATAAATCCACGATCATGTTGGGTCAGCGAAATATTGATCTTTCAAAGGGGTTTATCACTATTAATCGATCGATCAAAGTGTTTTTGTTTCCGTGCGTAACTCTCACGCAAACGATTTCACCGTCCATGGTAACAAGAATAGTAAAAGACGGTAACGCGTTAAGAAAAAGTAACCACTACGAAAATGGATAGTCGTTTATGTCAGGCTGATATTTTTATTCTTGTAGGATGTTTTTAAACTAATTTTGACGTCTACACGTTGTACAAAACATCGTCCTGTCCTATGAACATGAATTAGCCAATGACGTTAATGATTTAAAATTGCCAAATTTTATGTACAATTTCGTGTGGAAAAGGTTTGTTTTTATTGACTTCATGTACCGTAACTATGAAATGACTTAATGTTGACATCATATAATTCAGATGAAATTAGAAATATCACTAAAGAACTTATCTCAAGAAATTTATGCGTTTGTCTTTTTGATGGACGATACAACTAGTAACACTGGGAAATGGTTGCATGTTTTCGATATTGGGGGAATCGGTTTGAAATACAAACTTTCCTTTTTTATATAAGAATGACTAGGCTCTATTTTGAAACAACGGTTTCACTTCTTTTTTTACACAATCATATCATATTAACGCCAAAGAATGTGAGAATGTTACAAACACAGCAAACTATATGCGTAAAGGTTGAGCAGTTTGGGCACATATAGCAACAGATGCAGAACAAGTGGAACTATGTCTATAGGAATAAGAGGTGAGGTTTATCGATCCATCCGACTGCATTCTTTGTGTTCCTCGGTGCTCTCTTTTGAGATGTCTTGGAATAATGACACGTCATAACTCCGTGTTGGGTCGATGATGTGTATAAGGAGTCATCGACAAGTTTCCGTCACATCATCTTCACTCTTATACGAGCTGCTCTTCAAAACTATTGGTAACTGAGGGGAAAAATTGGTGATAAAGATGCGTTCTTGGATAATACTAGCGCTTCTGGCGTCATTGATGACCGTGGCCCTGGCCGCAGGACCTGTTCCAGCACAGGTAAGACTAAGACTAAAATAAAAACCAAGGCAGACATACGTATGGAGTTTAGAAAGTGTATGCCAATTGTTGTGCTAGTTGCGGTCGACTAATCAATATCCGCCATTTTGGCTCTTGGAAACTTGTTTATATGATATGGTGTAGACAGTTTTCAGATTTTCTTTACACATTTTCCAACTTTTATAAGAAAAGGCGTTAACCAACATTTTTTTTTGGAAATATAGGCCTATATATAGGCCTAATAACTGTTTCATCTTTCAAGTTGGTATACGGTATGACAGACATTAAAACTACATGACCACATTTTTGTCGGATGGCTCGTATATTACATGTACTCATAAAGAATTATCGCATCTTTCAAAGAACGGTAAATTATTTAACATTATAATAAATTCATCCTTATAATGAGGAATGTGGAATAAAAGGGCATGTAATCAACAGTGTTTTTATTTATGTTTTTTTTTTATCTATTTGGGGGGTGGGGGTCAGCACGGTACCAGACTCACATAGTCGTTTTCTTCGGTTTTCACCATAACGCTTTGTTTTTCATGTAGATATGGGATGGGCTTCCCCTAGCCTTTGATCAAGGCCTCAGGGCTTAATGATTTCCCCCGTCAGCGCAATACCCCACTAGCGCCTGGAACAAGACTAACCGCGCTAACCCCAATGACAAAGCAGGCAAGGGGCGAAAGTGAACAGCCAATCTTTCGGTGCGCCAGGAGTGTAGGCATTATAACTAGTCTCTTTTTAGGCGCACAGGATACAACTACTGCTCAGAGGCTTAATGGCGTGAGGGACAACCCACACCCACAATGCCTTGTCAAAAGGCTAGGCTTCCCCAGAAGATACTAATAATAAATAATAACTGGAGTGGTTAAGCCACCTCCCAGACTCTGACGCCTGACATATATTTCACATACAATCTGGGCGAGTGTTGATCAATTACTAAGATAGATATATTGTTTTAGCACATACTAGGTGCATCCTAGATTTTTTGAGGGGGTGTAATATGGTGCAAATGATGCGACAAGCAGAAAAAAGGGAAAGAATAAAGGGTTATCAGGTCCGAAGGAAAAATGTACCGCGGTGCGAATCGATGAGACAAACAAAAATTTACATTAACCCTTTTCCCCCTTGTCTTCTTGTTTGTCTGCATGAAAAGTTGATGTCTTCACATGTCGTCACAGTATGTTCACACAGTAATCACAGTGTCACTCTGTGAAAATGAATCAAATCCACAGAGTGGCTAAAAACACAGGGTCGTCACAGTGTGACCTCTATGACCACACAGTGATCACAGTGTCACTCTGTGAAAATGAATCAAATCCACAGAGTGGCTAAAAACACAGCGTCGTCACAGTGTGACCTCTATGACCACACAGTGATCACAGTGTCACTCTGTGAAAATGAATCAAATCTACACAGTGGTCATTAGGCTACCTGCCAGAAAAATACAGGGTTGTCACAGTGTGAACTCTATGGCAACACAGAGATCACTGTGTCACTCTGTGAAAGTGAAGCAAATTCACATAGTGCCATAGTGTATTCACTTTGTCTTTGTCAGCACATTGTTGACGACATTATGTTTTCCGGAAGGGATCAACACCCTAAACACCCCTTCCCCGGTACGCCTATGTTTTAGCATCACCAATTATACCATCTATTCTCTTTTAGGGTGAAGCTGGTCAACACAACAATCAGCATCATGGCCAACACAACGCCCAACATCACGGCCAGGAACACGGGGAGGAGGAGGGTCCGTCGCTCGGTCAGAAAGCTAAACTTCGCGAGAAGCAGAGGGAGTTCCGTCAGAAGGCTGAGGCCATCAAGAACGACGACAGCCTGAGCCAGGATGAGAAGGAGAAGCGACTTAACCATCTCCGCGAGCACGCCATGCTGTTCATGGGTCCCCACGCCCTCCTCCCCATGGCTCTCATGCAGAAGTCCCCCGTCCCTGAATTCGAGGAGAAGAGAAAACAGCTAATTAAACAGGTACGGAAATTTGGATTTATTCGGTAAATGCGCGGGGTGTTTGGTTTGAGATAAAATATGAGATATATAATCAATTCCAATCCATTACGAAGAAATCACGAGGGCAGATCCAGAAATTATAAATCAAGAGGAATGGGGGGGGGGACTAAGTTTTACCTTAATACCAGGAGCGATAGCATACGGGGGCCTGGGGGCACGTGGCCCCCCTCCCCCCCCCACACAACACACAACAGCACAGACACACACAAGACATTATTTAAGGAAAGCAAAAAGAAAGGGGGTAGCTGTACATTACAACTTTGCGGCGGGATGAGTGTCGGGCAAAATTTTGGACTTTGTGATTTGAGAAGTTAAACATTTTCGTCACCTACCAGCCCCCCCCCCCGAATCCGTCCCCTTTTTAACAATCTTGGTTATTTAGATTTGTTAGACTTGGGATTTGGAGAATTTTTGGAGAAATTTTTCGTACAGCTTTTAGGATTGGGCCCCCTAACAAAATTTCAAAGTCCCCCACGATGCCCCCCCCCACGCTGAAAAAAAATCCTAAGCCTAGCGCCACTCTTAGTACAGTCTCATCATGAACCAGGTGGGGTTGGGAGCGTTATTAAGCGGTTATTGTGGGGCCCCCCACCACCCTCCGTTCGGGTAGAGCGAACAGGAACTACTTCCCCCAAAATCATGAAATGTAATTAAAATGAGAGTGAAAAATTATGCAGAATTGCGAATGCAAACAATTCAAGTTAGTATACGAGTATATATATATATAGGTATATATATATAATATATAATAAATACAGAAGAAGACGAGAAATAAAGAAGAGCCAGATATGTACTAGCAATAATACTTCACAAAGCGCTTTCATTTAATTTCTAATCAGGATGCAAGTGATAACATTACTGGCAATTTGACGCAGTTATATATTAGCTAGTCACATAATACACAGTATAATTAAAATTCAAATACATCAGTGAATAACAAAACAGTTAACATGTCAACAAATGATTACTGTGGCACGATAAGATCCAGATACTAATCGAAAAGAAACCAACTCGAGAGAAAAAAAGTGTAAAAGTGCTTTCTTATTACCGACCAAATCAAGGTCGGAACTGGTATAGTTGTTTAGTTCACGCCATAAATCAGGTGCATGACATGTGCACCGCGTGCGGTTACTTAATGCGGCTTGGGAGTATCGACATGCCTGAAACGCGAATTTTGGCTTAGATGGTCTTAGATTATTTTATTTCTAAACATTATGAATCAGACTTGGTTTGTAAATTCGATTGAATTGTTCTCCTTTACTAAGTCGTATTCATTACTATCGCCATCTCTCATATTTTGTAAAATGTGTTATTTATAAAGTTGGGGCTCCTGCGGTCACAGCACATGGAGTAAATATGGTTATGCTTAAAGAATTAATTGGTCTGTATTGCATTTTTGGCGATTTGAGTTGTCATGTGCAAACTGTTAACTACTGTGGCGAAGGGTTATCGCCAGATTTCCCCCTATGTATCTGTTCTCCACAACGCGTGCATGTAATGCAGTATAACAAATTCTTGCTACAAACATGTAAAATCACAATTTTATGAACAAATTTGTAGATGCCCCTTTAAAAAAGAAATTCCACGCGACTATCCTTTTATGTATGACAAGCTTGCATCGTTTTGTCGCTTGCAACTTGAATTCCACCAGCTTGTGAGTGTCATGCTTTAAAAAGCTGCTCTAAGTTAAAATTCGTATTTGAGGTTAGGTGCTTGTCGTTTAACTGTCGGAGATAAAAATTTAACGTTTTTATAGACTTCACACTTGTACCTAAGAGTGGGAGGGCAGAATTTCTGCTGTTTCCTACGAAACAGATCTGTAGTACAAATGAATGTTAAACTAATTTTATAATGTGCCTTTATTGCTCCTATAGTATATGTAGTTGAAGGCACATCGGCTACCAATGGTGTTTTTTGCATTCCATACACATTTGTGATATATATATATTAATAAATATTATATATATATATATATATATATGATATATATATATATATATATTATATAATAAAGAGTGATAATTTCTTACATTTTGAATATGGTTTTAATCCAGTTCTAGCATGTGGACGCTAAATTAATCGGTTAAAAGTTGCATCTAAATGTGAGAGTGTGTGATATCACCTCTTCATAAACTTTTAATGTTGATTTAACATTTCAAGATTGAGCTGGGTGTGTAAAGAATAATTATTTCGAGTAAAATAGAATGGCAGGAGTATAGTAATAATATTAAATCAAGAATTGTACTATTACCTACTTAGCTCCACAGGAAAGGCCTGTTATCTGATTTGCAGAAATAAAATTGAATGTATTCATAGGCATCATACACACACACACACAACAACACACACACAATCACACACACACACACACATACTTGTGTGTGTGTTTCTGTGTGTGTGTGTGTGTGTGATGTGTGTGTGTGTGATGGTGTGTGTGGTGTGTGTGTGTGTGTGTGTGGTGTGTGTGTGTGTGTGTGGTGTTGTGTGTTGTGTGTGGTGTGTTGTGTGTGTGTGTGTGTGTGTGTGTTGTGTGTGTGTGTGTGATTGTGTGTGGACAGATAGAAATATATATTAGCAAGATAAAAATGAGCCAAATTTTAATCTTATACCGTGCAAATTGTAAACTCATCTTGAGGAGAGTGCAAGATATGGCGTTCGTTTTCCATTTAATAGGCCTATCATATTTCCCTCAAAATTCAGGTGGAGCACATTTCATCGGCAGACATCGATCCCGAGGAGAAGAAGACCCGCCTCCACGCGGCCCGAGAGCATTTCATGAGAGAGGTCCATGACATCCACCGGGAAATGCCCGAGGACCGGGTCGCTAAGATGAAAGCCACCCACAGGAAGCAGACCCAAGCCGAGGCGTACAAGGAGATGATACGGGAGGGCATCCGGGGCCCGGCAGCGGCCGGTCCGATGGATAGCGCGAGGCAGGCCGCCATCGCTAAAGGAATCCGCAAGGTCACCGAGGGATTGAGAGCCTCCATGTCTGGCGGCAATGGCCGTAACATGCCGGGCAAGATGCAGCAACGCCGCCAGCAACACGAAACACGTGGCGGAAGACCCGTAAAGCGTTCCCTATCCCGCCCAGATGAAT
>JZLH01S0610172.1:33127-50384 GCA_001188425.1 Eucidaris tribuloides | reverse complement strand
ACTCAACATTGTCCCGTGTTGTAAAACAGTACAAGTGTGACATCTTTTTTTTCTATTAAAGTACATTTAATACAAATCTTGAAAACTATGTACATAGTTACTGTATTTAGTTCTTGTTTACTGTAGATTTGCCAAAGTTGCCAAAGTTTTATTCTTGTTTGCCGATAAATAATGCCAAAGTGTTGCCTTAGTGTGCTAAAATAAACACTCAAGAGGTTTTTTTTTCTTGTATTTACTGTTGTTTTGTTTGATAATTATTTTATTGTCATGTATTGTACATAGTGTGACATCACTTCTATTAAAGTACATTCAATAGCGAGGTAGGCTTCATTAGGCTAATATTTCGTATAAAATAAATATGAATCTTTCAGTAAAGAAAATACATTTTTATAAAGTATAATGGATGTTGGTGTTGTTGTGGCATGCAAACACAGGGACAAAACCTATATATTTTATCACTTCATGATTTCGCATGCGTGCATAAGGTAGATAGGAAAGAATGGGCACAGAGACAAATATATATATTATGTCCATATTCATACATCAAAAAGTCTCTGTCAAATTAGCTTTAGATAATGTTAAATATTTGTTCTCTTATTTTTTTCACATATAGGCAGTGGCAGCTCCAGGGGGCATGGGGAGCATATTCCTCCCCAAAAATGTTGATGAATACATTTACATGTCCATTTACATGTCCATTAAAAATGAGTGCCTCGGACCTGCAGCCGCACCGAGGATTTTATCCTACCCACCCCCCCCCCCCCGGGCCCCCCCCCCCCCCAACTTAAAATCATGATGCCACCATTGGGAATGAGTAAAGATTGATCTAACCTGAACCTGGTATTGTTGCTACGACCCATGCATCCATCAATCAATCCTACCCACCCCCGCCCCCCCCCCCCAAAAAAATGAACACCAAAATAATCCAGGAATAGGACTAAGTATATAGAGGTTGGTGGGCGGGGGGGGGGAGGGGCTGTAGGGCAAGGCTGCCACTCATAGGGAAATCCCCTACCGTAGGGGATTTTTTGACGTGTGTAGGGGGAAACGTAGGGGGATTTGATGATTTTTAGGGGAGTAGGGTGGTTTTGATAATTTTCAGAAATATTGCTATTTTTCAGAAATCCGAATATAATTCGCCCATTTTGTCCCTCTCCGCCGAAGAATTGTGATCAATATTTATGCATTTCTAAGGATATTTTTAGAGGAAAAACATACCTTCGTAGGGAAAAGTCGATTTTGTAGGAGAAACATAGGTTCGTATGGAAAATATGGTTAATAGGCTAGCGGAAAGTGTGTCCGTAGGGGGAAATACGATGCGGCCGTAGGGGGGAAATCAAAATTTTGAGTGGCAGCCCTGCTGTAGGCCACTATACTGTTGGTAAACATCATTCGCAACGTAACATTTGCTTCCGAATCCTCGTAGCGTTATTAAATCCGCTTCAGACTGGTTTAGCATAATTTAGCGAATGTAGCATAATTTTCAGACGACTTTGGCATAATTCAAATTTAGCGTGGCAACACGAGCCATGCGCCAGGGGGTAGATTCACGAAACCGACCTAGGAACATCCTAACGGGTTAGAGTTGGCTGAACTTGGGCCGACTTCCTCGAATCGACTCTAAATCCAACTCCAGCTCTAAGTTGTAATCGATCTTAATCGATTATAATCTAGACTTGACCAAGCACGGTCGTCGATAATGTCATGCTTAATCTGTTTTTTTGAGGGTTAGATATATAAACATGCCATATGTAAGGTTCTCCAATGTACTATCATTGACCCGATTCTATTTTAGAGATTAAAATTCAGAAATACCGATATTTAGAAATTTATATAATAGCCATTTTCCTGCTGACTTATAGCAGTTAACCCGATTTGTTAGTCTTTTGCTTCATATCTATCATATTACTTTGATTTCATTTTGAATGTGTTTTATGCACTGATCCATGAAAATAAGCATCTAATCAAATGTATAAAAAGTACAACTGTTAATAAAATTAATTGATTTATACTGGAGAGAAGTAAATACATTCATGAATATAGTGAATATAGTAATTGAATAAGAAAAGAAAGATACGGTGATGGTGAATGTATTAAAATTGTAAAGTATTGGGAGCACGACGTTGTTGCTGATATTGTGTTCATGACTGCATATTGTTCTATTGTGGTGATTCGACATTGCTCCAGCGACAGGTGGCATATTAAAGACGCTTTCCATAAAGGCTGCTATGCCCCATGCGCATTTGCGTTATTGTCAGTCAACCGTGGGCAGAGAACAATAGTTAGAGACGCTTCACGGAGACCTAAAATTTAGAGCTCGACTTAGAGCTAATGTCCTAACTCGAGTTTTAGTGGAGCAGGCGGTAGATTCACGAAACCGACCTAGGACCATCCTAACGGTTAGTTGGGCTGAACTTGGGCCGGACCTTCCTCGAAACCGACTCTAAATCCAACTCCAGCTCTAAGTTGTATATCGATCTTAATCGATTATAATCTAGACTTGACCAAGCACGGTCGTCGATAAATGTCATGCCTTAATCTGTTTTGAGCGTTAGATAATATAACATGCCATATGTAAGGTTTCTCAATTACTATCATTGACCCGATTCTATTTTAGAGATTAAAATTCAGAAAAGTACCGGATATTTAGAAATTATATATAATGCCATTTTTTCCTGCCTGACTTATAGCAGTGAACCCCGATTTTGTTAGTCTTTGCTTCATACATCATATTTACTTGATTTCATTTTTGAATATGTTTTATGCACTGATCATGAAAAATAATAGCATCTAATCAATGCCTATAATAAAGTACACTGTTAATAAAATTATTGATTTATACTGGAGGAAAAGTATCATTCATGAATCTATGTGATATTAGTACATATAATGTCTGAACGGAAGATACGGTGATTTGAATATATTAAAATTGTAAAGTATGGGGACACGCGTGTGCTGAATATTGTGTTCATGACTGCATATTGTTCTATTGTGGTGATTCGACATTGCTCCACGACAGGTGCATATTAAAGACGCTTTCCATAAAAGCCTGCTATGCCATGCGCATTCTGCGTTATTGTCAGTCAACCGTGGGCAGAAACAATAGTTAGAGACGCTTCACGACGACCTAAAATTTAGAGCTCGACTTAGAGCTATATGATCCTAACTTGAGTTTCGAGAATCACACCCAAACCTAAATATGGCTGCTAAGTTAATGATCCCTGTTGCCATGCGTAATTGTAGTTGTCCAGTGTCGTGAAATCGCGGCCCCAGATCACTGCATATTTTGCGGGTCGAATCGTTCAAATTGTGATAAAAGCACCAAATTTTGCATGGATATTCGTCGAGTGGTGTCATATCAGAAAATAACGCGGGCCACGTGAAATTTCCAAAATGGTGGGTTATGGGGGCCATTATTCAAAATGGCCGCCATGTGCAACCAATATTGAGCTATTTTGAAAATAACTTTTGAATAGAACTTCCTATAAGCATGAACTTGGTATCATTTTAAAGACATTTAAATTGTCTACAAGATGATACCACACTTAATTGGATTGGTGGTAAATTTGACAGCGCTTTTGTCCAAAAAATGTGAGTTTTTAACACTTTTTTCAAAAATTGAAATTTTAATGAATATATCATTTTCCCTTTTTTCAAAATATTTTGTCAGGAAGACATCGAAACTTTGCATAAAACTGCCCCAATATATATTCAATATTGTATCAAAATGACACAATCAATGCATTTTTACAAATGTGTTATATTGCTTTAAAGTTAACACCATAGTATTACCTAAAACAGCATGTTGTACGCTACATCACGCTTGGGAGTCTCCCGTAGCGAAGACTGGTTTCTTTCCATTCGTTTGCGGTATCGGTTGTTTTGTACCGCTGTTTGATGAAAGACACAGATTTTATAGAATGTGAAATTAATGAATATAAAAACATTAATTTGTATTGCCTTTCAACGTAAAACGTCCGTTGAGGTGTCATCATATGCTGCAAAGGTAACGTACTGATACATTTACTGTCCGGCAAATCTGGGTTGCTTATTTACGTGACTATGGCTTGGTTAACGAGCACGTGTGGCCGTGCGTGCTAATTCACGCGTTGATATCAATGGAGCAAGGGTGGATTAGCGGCGAGGGTGTCCTGTGTTGTGAAGTGGGACGGCCCAGCAACATTTGCCGCGGTCTGGGGTAGTATAGCATCTTTGGTTCTATACTACCCCATAGTTCTGCGGGTTGCTGATATGTATTGAGCAATTTGAAGATTTCGTTTGAATGGAACCTACTCCTTACTATGTGTGTGCTATCAAATTAAACTAGAATCAAATTTTTGACAACATGATACAATATTTAATCAAATTTAGTGTAAGCTTTCATGTTAGTTTGGACCCAGAAATTTGCCACTTGTCCTTTTTCTCCTTACTGTGAATTTTTCTGTCAAAAAATGAGTATTTCACCAGATTTACAGAAAAATTGTGACTATGACATCAAAACTTTCCAAACGACTCAGTGCAGATGTATATACTAATGATTTCGTGAACATGCTGCAATTATTAAATTCTTATTTTAAAAAAAGTATCATGTTCTCAAACTAAATAGCGTAGGCCTATACTATATGCGTATAGGCCTAGGATAAGCCAAAACAACGTTTTTACGTAGTCACAGGCAAGTATCATTGCATCTAATGCCTAGACAGCAACCACCCAGGTAAAAATAGTAAGTAACGATAAATCAAACAATCAATCAATCAATCAATCAATCAATCAATCAATCAATCAATCAATCAATCCATCCATCCATCCATCCATCCATCCATCCATCCATCCATCCATCCATCGATCAATCAATCAATAATTAAGTTAATAAATACATAAAAAATGAATAAATGCATGAATAAATGAATTAATTAATTAACAGTTACAGAAATACAGATACTGGAATAAACTAATACCATACAAATTTGAGTTTTTATGTCCCCGATACTCGAAAGTTGGCCACAATTATAGTAGTTTGTATGGGGTGCAGGTGTTTTGTGTAATAGGTGACACTTATTGTTTGAGAAGTCCAACACATCCATTGGATGATTCCTTGCACTATGTCTCTTAACTTTAGCTCCAAGAAGTTGCGAGTGCGCAGCATCAGCCACACCCGGTAAATCGTGTTGGCTCGTGAGCTCGAGGGAAGCGTGACAGAATATTGCTCCACATGATATTTGTGCATAAAATGTGAAGGTTTGTTTGGCAGGTTTTTTGTATCAAAATATAACAAAATAGCCATTTTCATATTTATTTTTATAGGAATTGCATTTCCATGCAAGTCATAATTGAGTAAAAAACAATCCTGTGAGTGATGGCAAGAAGCAAACGATATGAAAAACTTTGAAACTTCAAGAAGACAAAAGCGTTTTGTGGTGTATTTTTTCAAAGTTATTTGAAATAATTTACACTGTAATGTGAGGACTAATGAAATTATGTGAGTGATAAATTAAGTTATGTAACCCTATTTTCGATTTGAAATAAATATAGGGCGACCAGTGACGAAACTGATTTTAATTTTACAAGAATGCAAAATGTTGATCACACAAAAGGTATGTCACACGGGTAATGTATTTTGGAGGAGAAATCTCTACACAAAATTGTTTGAATTTGTAAGTGTATATGCTATACTGTTTCAAAGTGAATTACAGAGGCAGGCATCTCTGGGAGCGAGCGGTTTTGAAGGCAAAAACAAACCACAAATTACTCTTAATTAGTAATAAACTCAATCCATCGTGCATTCTGGCCCAGTGAAAAAAAATCATTATATAATTTGCAATGGCCTTTTAAACATTATAAATCGAACTACAACCCTAAATTTCACCCAACCAGGTGAGTAAACTTCTATAATATTTAGTGCTTATTTGAGAACTGTGACGAGGTGGAGTAAGTGAGGTGAACAACAAGCATTATAGTTTCATATGAAAACATGCTACCAAAATACATATTTCGTAACATTTCAGTGATTATCAAATAAAGCAATCCAATTAACGCTGGAAATACGCTCCTCAAAGATTTAAAACACACATTCAGATTTATGGGGATGTTGTGTTTGTGCGTCTACAAAGAATTTCACCTATTAATTCTCTGACTGTAAATAAAACAAAGAACTATTGACGGAAAGCTGTTGACTTAAACAGAATGTGTTTCTAAGAAATTACACATTTCTTTGCGATACACTAAACGAAGTGGCTGTTTATCTTTTGTGACAACTTATCAGTGTTTGTACAGTTGAGATACAAAACCAGAAGTCATTTCTTTCATTAGTTTTTTAATGACTCCCGAGAATATAGTAGTAAACAAATTAAGGATCTAAGGATGTTTTTACTTTTTTTTCATTGCCACACTTGCGTTCTTGTTAACTTTACGTTTTCTGCTAAATGCTCCAAAACTCAATCCTCCATAACTATATTTTGTCAGTTTCTATCTTTTATACTTATAGCTATATCAATCAATTCAATTTCATATAATATTACAATAATTAATCTGTACCCAAATTCATTTACATTTTTGTCAATCTATCTTGTTCTCATCTGTTCATGTATATAATGTATTCTGTATCTATGTTAAATATATTTTGTATTTGTATTGTATATTTGTATTTTGTAAGTGCGAACGAACAAAATTTCCATATTATTGTCAGATTGTTGGACAATAAAGATGAACTATAACTATAACTATAACTTATAGTTATACTGTACTTCGCATAAGCAAACCCATGCAGTATATGCAAATACTACTTATTTCCATTATTGTACAATTGTTAATATTATGCTTAGAGGTTGGCATTTCTGTTAATATTCCAGTTTTGTTTGCTGGTATCTGTCTTCTTATCGAAATCGCAACATGGCTTAGATATGGTTAAATAACATATTCTTAGAACTGAGTCGGAGACATCATGTTTTCGGGTTATCCGTTCGTCCGTCCGTTGCCGTTTCTAGTTTCCGTGATAACTCAAGAACCAGCGATTAGATTTTAATTTTAATTGGGTGAGTAGTGACCTGCAACGCAAAGATGAACTGATTACATTTTTAAGTTGGAAAGTCAGAAGACCAAAGGTCACAGAGCCTAATACATGTCTAATTTGGTTCATTGCTGCGGTAACTCAAGAATGGTTCAACTTGGGTCAAGCAGGTGAAAATAATGAGGCACCACCACTGATCTCCCCACTAACACAGGTTAGGGAGTGGGGAGATCAGTGGGCACCACTGAAGTTATTAGGTTTTGAAGCCAGTTAAAAGTTCGAAGGTCAAAAGTCACAAGGCCTGATTTTGACTTGTTTCCACAATTAAGAACGGCAAATGGGATTTCAATGTAACTGTGGTCAAGTGTGTACTATGAGTCACTGACAAAAAAATATTTGGTTTGAGGAGTTGAAGCGTCACAGGGCGAAGGTCACGGGGCCTCAAAAGGGCTGATCAGCGCTCGTTAGCATGATAACTTGAATAATCAAGCTTATCAGATTTTGTCGTAACTTGTAGTAGTAGTAGTAGCAGCAGCAGCAGCAGCAGCAGCAGCAGCAGCAGCAGCAGCAGTAGTAGTAGTTGTAGTAGTAGTAGTAGTAGTAGTAGTAGTAGTAGTAGTAGTAGTAGTAGTAGTAGGAACCAATTAACTTCTTAAATTTTGGAGTTGAAAGGTCAAAGGTCCAGTGTCACAAGGACCTTTTACGTCTGATTACGTCTCATTGTCATTGTAACTTCCTTGGAAGCAATGATCAGATTGGTTACATGCATACATGTAGCTTCTGATTGTGTGGGAGTGCGGTTTGCAGAGGCATACCCATCGATTGTGTTCGGTCAAACTACTCTAGGTGTTTCTTACAACAGCTTCTTTTACTACTTGCATACAATATTTAAAGATCTATTGGTTGAATATGACTACTTGCGTGCGGAATTGTACTCAATAAACATTTCTGTACTTGAAAAGTCATATTTTTTGCATTTTTCTTTGTAAATGATAGAAGGAAGTGATTGTGTCGTCTGAAATTATTTTTTCTGAATTTAACGTGATGCAAAACATATATTTTGCCACAAAAATCATCGAAATTGGTCAAGAGGATGCTGTTTTATGATAGAAATACTAATTCTGGCGGCCATTTTGAATAATTGCCGAAAAATGGCCGCCATTTTGGAATTTCGCGTGGCCCACGTACTTTTTGTAATAGTTGGCCCAAAATGACTCTACATGCCAATTTTCACGCTTTTATCACAATTTGAACGATTTTTCAGTTATCTGCTCCACTATTTCGAGAATCACACCCAAACCTAAATATGGCTGCTACAGTTAATGATCCCTGTTGCCATGGTAATTGTAGTTGTCACAGTTGTAGTGAATGCGGCCCCTTACCGGCTGAATTCGCAGACCATTCTCAGCTAAAGTGTCCCATTTAGGCATTTTTCTGTCCCCCAGGGATATTTCAATAAAAAAAATACCATTATTTCTGTCATACCCGTCTTTTTGTTAACCGATTTGGGCACCCATTATAGGCAAATACACTTTTTAGACGGATGAAAAAGCTTTTCAAATATATTTAATATTGAAAAAATGGCTTACTATACACATTTTGTCCCCACCTTGAGGTTCATTAGAAAACGTGAAAAAAAAATGACATCTTAAAAGTCTTTGAAAAAAATGACTAATTATCCTACGATGGTTGCCTATTGTATACCCCTTATTTTGTTCTACTTCCCAGCCTAGTACTTCGATTATATTTTTCCTCACTGTGTCAACAAGTGCTTGTCCCCGAAGTTGCAACAGATACGTTACCTAAAATATGTCAACCGATCTGGAACCCTATAAATAATTAGATCAGTATACACTGAACATTCTATCTAGTTAACCATTTTGATATGTTAAAGCGATAACTTTAGACGGCTTGGCGTTAAAACAAGAAACCGTTTCAAATAAAGAAAAGTCAGGACTGCAAAAAAATGAGCAACAGATACGTTACCTATATTTTCGCTTGTACCATGAATATTACAGATTACCAAGTAGTATTATCCTTGCTAGTAAATGCGCAAACCCCGCCTGTTCAGCAGACAAAAAATCTAAGAAAACTGTCCATGTAGTTTTGCGAAACACTCTTTTGTATTTTTTGTCCAACAAATACGTTACCAACAGATAGTTACCTTCAACATTTTCAATGATTTTATGGCCGAAACATAAGTAAAGCAAAAACTAATATTTCCCTGAACATCCCTTGAATTACCCACGTTGATTTGTAAGACAATAGCATAAGACAATCTCACGTTTAGGAGAAAATGCCGTTTAAAATGCTGAAAGTCCGAGGGCGACTTGTGCAACAGATACGTTACTTTAAAAAGTATCTTGGCTGTAAAAAAAATATGTAGTATTAAAGGTGAGTGACATGATTGGGAACACTTGAAAATGCCTCAAGAACCAAATGAGTTGAAATATACACCAACAATACACTAGCAGGAGTGGATCTCCCACCTGGGAGGATTTGTCTGTAATTTGTTTACTTAAGGAGAATCCTGCATAAACATAGGAGTATTTTATTTTTTGCCGGGGACGATAAAAATAAGCCCCATAGAGAGCCACACAGCAGGTTCCCGTGCTACGAGTGATGTCGACATTGTTTATTTTAGAATGAGTCAACGTTTGACTACAAGATTTTCACAGGAGAATCCTTGCCTAGTTTACTTGATTCTAGAGTAGTTTCAGCCCAAGTTGAGGACTACCCCCAATCATGTCATTTACCTTTAAGATCCACCCGAGTAAAAGTGACAAACTAGTACAAACAAAATGCAAGTAAAATGAAGGTATAATATTTGCAAAAAATATACTTTTAGGTGTTTTCTTAAGGGTATGTTACAACAAATACGTTACCAACAGATACGTTACCGCAAGTAATTTTGTGCATTGCGCGATTGAAACACGAACTAAAACACAATGTTTGTATTTATTCTTCATCAAAATCCATAATAGTCAACATACAATTAACTTCTCTGAAGAAAAATTAAAAAATACGTTAATAAAAACATGGTAACGTATCTGTCATTTACATGTGTTAATTCAATGCATTTTACACTTCTTTGCACAAAATTTTAGCACTTCGGTTTAAAAAGGTGATATTGCAGATTTAATTTCTTCACACCATTAGGAAATATGTCATGTCACAATTACTCATTTTTGACTATGGTTATTTTTAACTATTTTGTTACCCCCATTGGGACACTTTAGCTGAGAATGGTGCTGGGTCAACCAAGGCAAAAGTTAGGATGGATGATTAGCGCTCAGTTTGGCTTTTCGATTTACCATCATCATCATCATCATCATCATCATCATCCATCATCACACATGATGGTCATCTGATCATGACACTGATCTATTCATCATATCATAAGAGGGTCGCTGTTCATAATCGACGAAAATGGTCATTACTCATAACATGGACCCGGTCCATGCTCATACTAGAAAAAATAACTGGATTATGTCGCGTGACAGGTGCATTTTTTCGTTGCGACCGCGGCGAGTCGACGGACGAGATCTGAAGGGAGGATGCGGGGGGGAGTGGTCTGTGAGACCCCCCCCATCTCTTCAGCCTTTGGCAGGATAGTGGTTATTAATTATTGTGTTTTGTTAACTTTTAATTTTTGGTTATATTCACAGCTATTCACTGGCACCACGGCCGGGCTTTTCAGTGGACCTCTCTCAGTCTCTCTGAACTATACATTCCATCGTACACTCCGTGAGCTCTATAGGTACGGACCTAGACTCATTCAAACAATACTCAAACCATCAGACGAATCTACGCAATCCACTGGTCCGGTAATTTTTTGATGTATATTGAGTTTTAATGTTCGTCTTAGTATCTAATTTATTGTGGCAACTGTATTTTTTATTATTGTTCGATCCCCATGCCTGTTCGAATGTTTCTTCTTTTCTTTGCATCGTTCTTTTAAGAGCGCTTACGAACAACGACGTACCGGTATTAGCCGTATACAATGATATCTGATGATGTTGATGATGATAGATAGTGATGATCGACGATGATAATTTGAATAATCCTAATACTATATAAAATTTAAATAATGATTAATTAAAGAGTTTTAATTATAAGTATTTTTTAGACTGATGCATACGACCACAGCGTCGATGTTGGAATCCCGTACCAATCGGGTGTTCGGGTTTTTCTAAACCAGCTCCCCGGGTCCATGGTGAACATATGATTGTTGAAAATCACAATAATACGGAATTTGGAGTGGATTGCTGGTGATTTTTAAAGGTATACATATGAGAAAGATCAATCATTTTAATAATAGATCAAATTTTCGTTTTCGACACACTATTATTAACACAAATTTTGCTATATGTAGACTGTATAAAGGCCCAATACATCGGATCTATTGTATTCGTTCGATTACTTATGTCAAATTATATACACAATACTGAAGAAAAAAATGCATTTCGTGTAAAATTGGGACATGAACAGGATTAATTGATAATAATTTCGCTTGAGGGCAACTGTCTGACGGTATCAAGCTGCTTTGATATGACGGCTGTTCGTTAAGATGGACTGAACATACTGTGTGATGTGTGGGATTGTGTGTGTGCTTGGTCGATGTGTGTGAGCTGTGTAGTGAGTGTGTGCTGTGCTGTGCCCACTGGTGCGGACCCTGTCGTGTGTGCCGCTCGTGTGTGTGTGTGTGTGTGCCGACCCACTGTGGCGCATGTGTGTATCATCGATGTGTAGTGGGTGATGTTGTGTGGGATTGATGATGTATGTGTGTGCTGTGCTGATGTCGTGGGCGGGGGGGGGATATTGGGCTCACAGCGATTAGGAACAGCTCCTCACCTAGAACATGCCTCGCTCATGTCTAAGGAATATTCCTGATAGTGGCGTATTGCTATTCGGGGATTGCGAGTTAGATTTCGACGGACAGACACTATTTTCTCGACTACTTCGGGCGCCACTTCCTCCTCTATTTCGGTTTGGAGTATCCTCCAGGGCAAGAACTTTTGCCAGTGTGATAGTCTGATAGATCCTTTCAGTTTTAAGATACCAGAATGAAAATTGACACTAAAGTTGAAAAAAAAAGCCAATCGTGTGTGAGGAACGTCAATTAATCAAATCAATTAATTGAAAATGTTTTTGTTTTTTTACATGAACTGCACTATAATGACATGAGCCGTGTTTGAAAGGGAGAGCCAGTACAGTAGGCCTATATGGAATACAGCGAACATGATTCACAATATCACCCCTATTGTTTTCAAAGTATAGATTTTCACTGAGTGCATGACATTCCGGCTGCTATTTGGCCACTGATTGACGTTTTGACTGTATATTTGGCCTAACTGAATTTTGCCGTGAATTTTTTTTCGGGCAGGCTAGATTTTCCCGACGGATCGCCCCCCCCCCCAAAGATTTTACCCTGGCGCCACCCCTGGTGGCATGCTCTTATATCCACAGAAAAGGGCAATAAAACGGTGTTATAGGCTAAGAACAAATCAAGTTCTAATGCCTCAGCAACATCCAGGATGTTAGTGTTCCAAGAAAGATTTAATCTAATCCGACTCAATTGAGGAGGTTGATTTTGTGTGAGGGGATTAATGAACACTGATGTTCTTGCAAAAGGATTTGACACAAACACACACAAAAGACAGAAATTCGCAAAGAGTAAGAAAATAGTGAGTTAAACATAAAAGCTTATACTATAAATTATGTTTGTGATCCAAAGACGCGCAGCTAGGTTGAAACGTTGGTTGACCTTCTTCTCTATATTACAAGGATACTAGTTTGCACAATACAATTTACATAGAACTATGCATCAAGTGTTACATTTCGGAAAATGTCAGTGTATTTTTCGGGCACGTATCTAAACATGCATCGACGCCCTGCAGGCCCTTAAACATTTTTGATGATTTGTATAATATATAAGGTGATTCCCATATAAAAAATGTGAGAGCATCCTAGGAACTATTAATCAAAATGATCCTTAAGGGGGTTAAGGACTATTTTTCAATCCTCTTTCGCTTTCTCTCTCTCGAGAAATTATCAACAAAATTAATATAGGCCCCTAACTAAAAAAAAAAAAACTTCCGGAGTGAGTCAAGTTGAAAACAATATTGAAGAGTTAGTAGGCCCTATATATTGAGGTCAATTACATTTTTTTCAGTTACAGTTGATTTGATACCAGTTAAAGTTGATCAATTACAGTAATTAAATGTAGAAAAAAAACCCAAAACAACAACAACAAAACAGAATTCAAACCAATACTGCACACTCCACCCCTAAATTCTGTAACGTGTAACTTATGTGCTGTAAATTTGATGTCAATTAACTGTTCGCATTTCAATCTGTTTTCATGAGTCACGAAATGCAGCTTATGTTTGTGCGTATTGAAAAAAGGCCTAAATTTAAATACCGGGTATTTTTTTTTTGTCTGGGTTTTCCTTGATTTCCTGCCAAAAAAAGGCAAAATGTTATTGATTTACCGTAAAAAAACGGGTCCTTTTTCAACATCTGGAATGGTCATGCCGCGCCTTTGAATACAAAGTGATCACAACGGTTTGTTGTTTTTTTTATCTCGGATAGGGGCCTATAGGCCCTAGGCCTATATCTCATCATCACTGTCATACCTATTCCGGTACATGTTTGAATTTCATGTTTTAATTTATTTTCTTACATCTGGAGGATCTATCAAATATTATAGTGTACGTGTGACACGGGGTGTGAACCTTCGACCACCCATTTCCCATTTTTTGCGTGTTTAGCGACAAACTTGGTGCGCGTACTCCACGCGCGCGCGCGTAGAAGTGACACATGAGCATCTGTACTTCCGGGTCATTTGGAAAATCGCAAATGAACGAGAAGAAAAGCGCGAAATAATAATTGTGGGAAAAAATACAGAAAAGGCATTTGAAAGTTGAATTTCCACTGACTGAAGAAGATGTTGCAGTAAACCAAACATTAAAACCGTTCTCCACAGTGTTGTTGATTATTCAACAACGAAGAGGTGCAGTTTGTGTAGTATCTTTCCTGTTTTTAACGCCTGAAAGACGACTGGGTAAGTACCGTCGTGAGCTATTTGTGATTTGGCCGGTCGAAATACCCGGCCCGTCTGCACATTACTTGCATGTGTGATCGTGAGCATCGATTTTGCTGTCTGCATGTTGTGTGAATTGTATTCGCAGTGCAGTGTGTGCGGTCTGCGGTGGAGTTGACAAAAGAAAATTAGCGTTCATTCATTTTTAGACTGTTCGCGAGAGACAGAATCTGAGGAGCAAACGTTTTTAACCATCCGCCGGCCGGGTAACGGGAATATCTAATGTTATGATTTTTTTAAAATTTTTTTCTTAGTTGGGTCAGGTTTTTGATTATTGTCTCCACACACATGACACACTGCACTGCACACATCAGTAGTCTGACTCTTAACTACGTCTGTCGCCAGTCACAGACAGTCGACAGTCCCCCGTTCCCGTTGTAACTTGTAACGTTAGTTGTATGATAAGTTTTTGGTAATCCTAGCCTGGGTTTTTGTCTTATTTAGATTGCTTGCTTTAGCATGATTCAGAGACAGTAGACAAGGCCAATCGTCATTTCTTCATACAAAAAAACTGCGTTTGGGAAAGTTCAGTTCAGTCACTGGCTTGGACATGTTGCCTTGTTGGACTCGGAGATGGAATTGCCAATGCATGCGATGCAAGTCATGCGCTATGTTTGGATCCAGAAATTTTCAAAAGGGGGGGGGGGGGGAGGGAGGGGGTTGGGGCCCTGTTTAGTCAGTGTTTCAGTGTTTGGCTGAAATATTCCAAAAATCCATGTGAACTCAAAATGAAAGAATTTGACCAAAAAGGGGGCATAATTCATGGCCATCCTCCCCATCCCCCCATCCACCCGGGATCTGCCCCTGTCAGGTTTCTGAACACGTCATCTGTACTTGGGAAGATGGACAAGTCTTGAAAAAAGATGGTGAACTGGGGTTATTTCTCAATTCTCTATTTGATCTAGATCTAACGTTAGACCTATCTGATCTAGATGATATATCTTTAGAAAATAGAATAAATTTTTAGCATTCTCAAGCCAAAAGGCTAAGCTAAAGTGCTGTCTAAGCCCCACAGGACATGGGGAACAAGATGTCCTCATAAACAAATAATCTCAATTTATGAGGACGCAATTTGTTTTTTTATATCCCTGTCTTTTAGGACAATCCAGTTGTTTGCAAAGCTGAAGGTTAAACTTAAATGATTAGCGACATAAATTATAATTTAACTAGAGGGTCGGGGGCCTATAGATCTCCATACGTATAAACCAAAAATTCTGAATGTTTTTCGGCCGGCATGACCAGACGACCATGTAAAATGTGTCATGCCTAAAATCATGGCCGAATTATGGCAAAATAATTGGCAATCATGGGCATTACGGGACTTGCTGAGTTACTGTACAGGGAAATACTAGAAAATGCTTTTGAAATACCGGGGCAATACCTGAAAATATTCAAGAAGTGTATTTCAATTTCCTTGTATTTCCAACTATTTTCTAATCTCCTAAAAAATTATCGAGGTGGTATTTACCGCCAGTATTTCCCACACTGGCCAACCCTGCACAGTGTACATTTTCTACAAATGAAAAATATTAAACTAAGGAACCCAAGATCTTGTGAGCACGTATCTTGATCATATCATCAATTTCAAGTCCAGTATACATATATATGAAACTTTGTAAGCAGTTGATGATTCATGACGTGTGTTTTGCTTTATTCACAGCAAAAAACAACAGCGGTGACAAATATTGCATCTTGGACATTGATGTGAAGTTCAACTTTGGTGAGACGTGCCATGGTTCAGTAACAGTGTGACCAATTCATTTTTGACTACTAAGCATGGCTGTAGGCAATGATGAGGTAAGCAAACATGTGGTCTAACTGCAGTAGATTTAGGTTGCTGAGATTGCCCCTCTCCCCTTTCCCATTGCTAGTTAACCCGTTGCTGCTGAGTTTCTGAAAATCCCATTGAGTTACACAGGGCACATCCCGTTCCTGTAGCCAATGGGTTACAGTCACTCAAGGTGAACCTAAAAAAGTAGACACTTTGAAAAAAATCGCTTAAAATGATGTAATTTATAAGCAAACTTAATTTTGTTGTTGTAACTGTTTTGGGTTAGTGAGTGTCTACTCAAATCAGTGCCCATATTTGAGTGTCATGTATTAGACCAAGTTTCACAGTTGAGTCAACTTGAGTGCACATGAACAGTTTTTGTAAAATGTGTGAAATATGGTTTATGCCCAAAATGTAAGTCCTTCATGCTATATTCAGACACAGGCAGGGACAGAATGTGCTGGTGTGAGTAAGTGCTGATCACTGAGTTATCTCATTGTTTCATCTATTGAATGCGAGTATAAAAAAATATATGCACGACATGCTACTGTTTCCATGAATTCCATTTTTCCCCAATTGTGAAGATATTTTATTTTGCACCAAGTTTTAGATTTTATTCAAAACCTAAAATAGATGGAACACATGAAAAAGATGCATGTCCTGCATACTGTAGTTATTTTATTTATCTTACACAGTTTGCACACTTAATCTATACATTGAATACAATACTATATTAAATTGTGGTATTTACTTCAACAACCTTTCCATCTGCATGGATTGTGTCTTGACAGCATATGCCGTAAATAATTCCACATGTGTTTATTTCTTTGGCAAGAAGCATAAATACAAGCAATGACATGGTGCTTTACAGCTACATGTAGTCATACATTAAAATCTGCTTCATACAGTTAATAACAATTATCAAGTATTTTGTTAATCCATGTTTACATATAATTTTTTTCTAAAAACAATTTAATGTCAGGGAAATTGTTCATGCAGTTATTTCTTTATGACTAATAACCTGCTTGCAGAATTAAAAACATTTTACCAATGTTTTATTCTGTTGTAGACAAAAGCCTGTGAAGGATCTTCAAGAAGGTAAGTGATATGAGTTTATTTTACTGTGGCTGTGAAGGGGAAAATTTTCATGTTTCACATTGTTGGACTTTGGTGCTGAGCTCAAATAACCTTGAACACTTTCAAATTCATATTTCACAAATAATGCTAGGAATCTGTTTCCGTAAAAGCTTGATACCCATTTTTTATGTCTCCGCCAGAGAGTTGGTGCTCTCTATGTATTTTAGGTAGTACTTCCATTCATGTTACATTTGCGCAATATTCTTCCTTTAGTGCATCTCTCGATATATAACATTTT
>JZLH01S0610172.1:0-10376 GCA_001188425.1 Eucidaris tribuloides | reverse complement strand
ACAGAGAGGAGATAATTCATTGCTAAGAAGAGAAATCGCAGCAAAAGAGGAAAAGGAAAAAAGAAAGGCGATCAAAGTGCATCAGACTCGGATTCGGAAGGAGAGTCAAAGAGCCAAGAAGATGACAATGAAAAAGAGGTTGGTTCAAGTGTTTTCTGTCTTATTATTTGTGATGTGTGCCAGAAAAGCCGTTTTGACCTTCACTTATTTATCTATCATTTCCAAAATGTATCAAACGTATCCAATTTTGATCGAAAAAAATCATAAATCTCAGAAGTTTCATTTATAAAATGTGTAATTGGTTGTACTTCTGTGATAAGTGATAATAGCTCAACCTATGTTATATATACAGTACACTGTTCCTGTGAATAATGCATATAGGACACAGTATTTACATGCATATAGATTCTGCAAAAAGAAATTATATTGAAAATCATGCAGTATCATTTGATATTAAAACATGCTAAATGCTAAAACTGGCGAACAAGCTTCGCAAGCATAAACAGCAAGTTTTTGTAACATGTGGAGTTAGGAAGACTACCAGTACCAGCTACAAAAGATTTTTTTTTTCACAATGATGGAACCTCACAGTGTTATGTGCCACTCAAATTTCACTTTATTATTAAAAAGTTATCCGTTTAGGGAATCAAAGTGTTTCAGCGAGAAAATGCTATCACTATGTAGAAGTATGATATCACTACCAATTGTTGCACACACTATTTTTATTAAAGCACAAGTATTGTTACATATCGCTGTGCTGTTTAATGAACCTTGCATTTGGGAAATAATCTGAAACCCGAGAAATTTGAGATGTTAGAACCAAAAGATCACAACAAAGTTTGAATTACTTAAAGATTGATCAATATCATATCAACGGTAGTTTAGTACTTCCAAATGGTGTGTTGAAAGTTTGAGATCCATATGTCACGAATTTGTTGTTTTATGAGAAAACTAACAAGATATGCTACAGAATATTGTTCTTTCCGCGAGTTAAATTTTGCTCAAATTGTTGATCAGGTTTGCATACCAGCGGAGCAACACTGATTGGATAAACAGCTAAACTCTGCGTGACCTTCGGCAACGGCTGATCGGACATTTTAACTAACAGAAATGGCCCGTGTACCTAACGTCACTGGCCCGGGGGGGGGGGGGACACTTAAGTAATAATTGTGTGATACGTATGTGCCGCGGTGAGACGCCCCATTTTCAGCGCAAATTTCCGTTCGCACGAGGCATCTCAATTCAGAGTAACAGAAAAATTTTGCTTTTGCCAGCTTCCAGAGACCCCAAATTTGCCGTTTCGCATTCTAATTTTTCGCTCGGCCGTGCCAGAGCATTGCCTTTTCAGCAACTTCCCCGCGAAGCAGTTCCAGAGCATAGCATTTTGAGGTTTTCTGAAGCCTTAACTCCCGTTCCAGAGACCCCCATTTTTCGCTCAAGCCCATTCCAGAGCCCCCGATTTTCGATTTCGGTGCGGCACATAGGTATCACTTTGTAAGTCGAGTGCTGGAGCTGGAAAGATTTGTCTTTAATTTATTTACTTAAGGAGAAACAAGCATGAACAGAACCAGTATTTTATTTCTCTTGAGGCCCGAAAGAAATAAATCCCATAGAAAGCTACGCAACAGATTTGCCTGCAACAAGGGATATTGACAGAAGTTCTTTTAGAATGAGTCAGTACTTGACCACAATATTTTCACAGCAGAATCCTTCTATAGTTTACTTGATTTGAGAATTGTTTCATCCCAATTTGAGGGCTACCCCCAATTATGCTATTTACCTTTACATTTAGGAGAAAAGTATTTTAACCATCATACATTAGCATTGATTCTACCGGTGTAAATATTTCCCTTTCAGAATGGCTCAGCTCATTCCAGTGATGAAAACGATTCTCCCAAGAAAGGCCGCAAGAAGATCCGTAAGGTGCTGAAGAAGAGCAAACTCCAAGCTGAGACAGTAGCTGCTGAGATTGAAGAGCAAGAAAGGAGGAAGAGAATAGAGCAGAAACGAAAAGAGGTATAGTAGAATTGGCATGATACTTCTTTCCCCGAGTTTAAAATAATATTTTTTTTTGAGGGGGGGGGGAACCTCTTTCAAGTGTGATTAAACTAGTTTGACTGGCAGACCTGATTTGTGTATCTAGTGAAAACTGAATACCTGTTGATCAAAGCTTACAAGGTCAAAAACTCACCAGTGCAGTTGGGCGATTGTTGAGCAATCTTTGCTACGGTTGGACTCTACCAAATTCAAAACCGGTGGGTAAAAGCTTCATTCAGTATTTGAAACGTAGATTACCTTTAAAAAATACAACTTAGGCAATGGTTCAATTTCAAATGATTTATTGTTTATATTTCAAAAACTGTACAACATATAAATCCCAAATTTTGAACACAGTATGTTTATGGACCTTTCTTTATATAGATTAAATCTGAGCAAAAACTGAAGGATGTGCAAATAGAAAACACAGCCTTTATGTAACTTGAAAACTTGACAGTTGTTAAAGACCACTTTGAAGTTAGGGCCATTCTTTCTCATGTCAGCTTACCTGAATGCATGTGCTTCACTTCCTGTTGTAACTAAAGGTGTATCAGTACGGTTAACCGACCGGCCACTGACGTTCAAAAGTACATCTGGACATGAATCTGTCGTTACGGTTATTGAAAGTGTGGTACAAAGTTCATAAGTTCATCTCACTCAGCTGTCAAGTGCAGTTGGTAGTAAGGAAGGTCATTAGGACTTGTGAGGGGGAAAAGTCTAGCCTCTATCCAGTTACATGTATTGGAATGCAAGAAATGCAATAGGTCAGTCTGGGAGGTAAGGCATGTGTCTTGTCAATTTAGAGAGGAAGGAACATCATCTTTTAAAATGTTTTTTTTTCCCCTTGTGAACACTGTAGTCTGAAAAGTGCTTAATCACTTCATTTTGTCAGTGGGGATTATCAAAACATCAACAAGGAATACAAATATTATGACAGGCAGTCTGTTGTTTTAGGTTATCCGGATCTGGATATTGAAGCCCGGTCTCCAGATAGCAAAATATTCTTATTGATACAACACTAATTGTAACTGTGTATAATTATATTGATCAGCTCGTATCTGACGCGGAGGAAAAGGCGGAGGCGAGTGCCCAGGTCAAGAAGTGCATCCTGGAGAAGGTCAAGGACTCCGATGAAGTTCTGGTGGAGGTCGACAAGCGCCTGGTCAGCAAACTCAAGCCACATCAAGCCATGAGGGAAATCCAGTTCCTGTACGACAGTACCATTGAGTCACTGGAGAAGCTTGAGGAGAAGGGATCCGGTTGTATACTGGCGCACTGCATGGGTCTGGGGAAGACATTACAGGTATGGGCGATGTATGAAGGCGGGAATTGTATTATGTGGGTTTGATATGGCTTGATTAACTACCAATTTGCTCACTCTGAAATGCATATTTTTTTAGTCTGCCCCCCCCCCTAAAAATGTAAGAAATTGAAATTGACATTGTTTTATGGCCTGGAGGTATTAGGGTTCATTGTGTTTGAATGGACAAATAAATACCCTGGAACATAAAACTTTAGACAGTTATGCTGTCATTAGTGAAATATATGCAAGTACAAATATAAATATTGACACTTGAAAATCCTGTGGACAAAAATTCTATAGCAAAGCACTGGGAGGGGGGGGGGGGGGTAATTGAATAGTCATTCAATGCTTGTCACTTTTTTAAAGTACTTAATGGTGGTTTTTGTATTGCAACTTCTCAGAGCTTCATTTGTAGACCTTATCAGAGACACTAGTAGCATGAAGAATCATCCAGCTTATATTTTTCAAACTGGAAATATTGTTAAATGATGGCTTTAACTTTTAACCCAATGAAGTCACAAATACATGTATACATCTCACAATGCTCATAGAGCTGTAATTTTAGGTATTCGCAATATGGTGCGCCACCTATCTGGTCTGACGGACAGGCCAAAATCTGCAATGCCTCATGGGACATAGATATCATGAAGTCTAGCTACTGTACATTTAATGTAAACAATACATGCCGCATATTTCCTTGAGTTATTTAGACTGTTTACATTGAATTCTTCCTCCGCTTTTGCCATGGTTTTCATTTGTGGAGCATCAGAGTGCTAATCACACACTGTATTTCTCTATTTTTGAGAAATACCCGAGGATGATGGCCTCAAGCAACAATGTTGCGGCCGAACTGACGTTGACCCAGACGTTGGAAATTGGCCTGTCCGCTGGACCCGATAGGTGGCGCACCATATCGCGAATACCAAGAATTTCCCTGGCACGAAGAGAGTTAACTGGAGCTTTATGCAAATTGTATCTTACAGGTTATAGCATATCTGCACACTGTTATGACCCATGAGAAGATTGGCATGTCAACTTGTCTGGTTGTGGCACCATTGAACACTGTTCTCAACTGGGTGGATGAGTTTGACAAGTGGCTTGGCAAAATGGATGCAGATATTTCTGTAAGTACATGATGAGTACTTTTTCTTTTTGACGTACTAATTAACAGCACTGAAACAGGAAAAGTAGCCCCCGAAAAGAAAATTTTATATTTTCCCTGTTTATAGGAAATACAACCAAACAAGTAATGTGCAATGTGTATTGATTAAATGCCATGTGGGAAAAGGTGAAAGCTGAGAGGTGTAGATATTTATCAAGAAAAATGAATAAACTTAGAAGAAAAGGTTCAGGTGAAAATAGAGCTGATATTTTTCAAAAATAGGAAGAAGTAGTACGGATACAAATTATACATGTAGTAAATTTGTAAGGGAGAGAAAAAAAAAAGTGGCATTGACAAGCCACCTTGGACTGGAAATGTTTGTATGGAGAGTTGAAGATGATACCACAAAATCAATAGTGATGGATGTTACAGAGAGAGAAGTATCCTCAACACTATCCTCTCAGAAATAAGTGTACTGTTTCAAGATTTTACTGTGAAAATTTCAGAGTCATACATTTCTTCTTTGTTGTACATTTATAAGAAAATACTGTAATGGGGAAATTTGCTGTGTCGCTTTCTATGGGATCAATTTCTATCAGGACCGGAGATTATTACAATACTAGTAAATTACTGTTTGTTTCTCTTCAAGTAAACATATACAAGACAAATCCTTCCAACCTCAATTCTAGCCACTGTACATATTGGTACATTATTCATTTGGTTCTCAAGACATTTTGACTTCTCCCACTCATATCATTGGCTTTAAAATGACTTTAGGCTGCAAAACACTTGAGATATATTTATAACTATCATTATAACAACTTGTGATGAGTGTATAACGGTTGATTTGACAAATTTTTGTAGGTTTATGAATTGTCCAGTGTGAAAAACAACTGGGCGCGTGCCGACATGCTGAACGAGTGGCATACAGAGGGCGGAGTAATGATCATGGGATATGCCATGTATCGGAACCTGTCGCAGCTCACCCATGTACGCAACAAGAAACAAAAGGCCATTTTCACCAAGACTTTGATCGATCCTGGTAAGGCATGAACAAAAAACATACTCTTTTTATATTTCCTATTTCCCTTTTATTGTACATTATCTATAATTAATGATGAATGTCGACAAGTGGTGTCCTAATTATGCAGTAAACTTCCGTTTTGGTCATGCAATGTGTCATTTCCTCTATTTGCTTTCACTTGCAAACCAACAATATATAATGATTTAAACATTTAACCTGTCAATGCATAAACCAATATTGTAACTTACCTTTTTGTTTGAAATGGTGAAATTATATTCATTTACATGATTATAGGATACACTGCATTTATTTGTATTATTACAATACACTATGTTAACTTTCATCTTTATGACTTTGTGACTGTTTTGTTGCAGGACCTGAACTGGTTGTATGTGATGAGGGTCACATGTTGAAGAATGATGCATCAAGGATATCCAAGGCCATGAATAATATCGGAACTCTTCGAAGGATATGTCTGACAGGCACGCCTCTTCAGAACAACCTTATTGAGTGTAAGTCTTAAGCCTTTATAATTTGGGTTAATTTTATTGTCGTGCCCCACCGGAGGTGAAGGCAAGACTGAGGAATCCAAATGGCATCCGTCTGTCCGTTGTCCATCACAAATGTTAAAGTTTACTACAAGACTGTCTTATGACAGGCAACTGTTGGTCCAATGGCAACCAAACTAGGGGCACGGATGTCGTAGGGTTACCATCATGCTGTAGTGCTGTTGGAGGTCACATGGTGAGGTCATATTGTTCAAGGGTAATTCACATTGAAACCTTTAAAATGCATGATTAGATTAAGACCAAACTTGGCAGAAATGCTTCTTACGGGGGAGGGGATTTAATTGTTTTTCAAATAGTACACTTGGCCTATGGTTGCGTATGTTTTATCATTGGTATTTCTATATTGTACTTCTGGTGGAAAACAGATTTTTACAGACTCAGTGTGGTCAATCAAACATTCCAGCTATATATTTATCATGTTTTCGGGTTGTCCATGTGTGCGTCTGTCTGTTACCGGTTCTTGTTTCCATCTTTTCCTAAGTGAGCAGACAGTTGCTTGACTGTATCTTAAGAAACAAAGACTTAGACTTATGGTTGCAATTGGGTTTCTAGTTCAGTATAGGGTTAGGGTTAGGGGTTGGGTTAATGTTAGTGTTGGGTTTCAAGTTAAGGTTAGTGTATGAAACAATCTTTGGAGCAATTGTCGCCGCAGCAAATGTAATGGAACCCATTTTCCTATTTCCATCGCAGATCACTGTATGGTGCACTTTGTCAAACCCAATCTCCTGGGTACCAACAAGGAGTTCCGCAACCGATTTGTGAATCCCATCACAAACGGCCAGCACAGCGACTCCACAGCCCGGGATGTCAAGATCATGAAGAGAAGAGCTCACGTCCTACACAATCTGTTGTCTGGATGTGTACAGGTGAGGGTTCCCTTTCATGATCCCGATTTTTGCTGATTTTTAAATAGTTGCACAAATATGTACTGATACAAGAGTCTTTGGTTGGAACTATGACAAGCTTGAGGTTATGAAAAATAGTAAACAGTCTACCAGCCGAGGGCATTATAGTTTCATGCAGAGACTCTCACTTCAACACATATTTGTTTTATATCATTCATTGATTATTATAAACAGCTGGGAAATAACAAAGTAGTCGTAAAATGAAGATTTATTTTCCCATTTTTGCTGGGACTCTTATAACAACCCTATCGCCGTTGTTGGTAGGTCCGTGGAGGTGTCACTCGGATGATGACAATCCGGGAATAGTCGTCATAAGGTTGACACCTCCACAGATTTAGATGGAATATAATCAATCACATGATGTGCAATTGACCGACCAGGTATCAAGAAACTTACAGTGACGGATATTATTTTTTATACCCCTGTCAAATGAAATTCAAAGGGGCTATATAGGAATCAGTATATGGTTGCTTAGTCAGTTACAATAAAGATGATTATCCCCTCGCTCTACGAAGTCAGAGGGACATAGTAAAGCTGCTATCTATTCTTCCCTCCATTTGTTACTCTGGTTTCCGTTCAATAACTGTCTAATGTATGACAGAGTTTGATAAGATTTGGTTCTAAAGGTGCATGATATTAAAATACAGTCTTGAGTTCGATTTTGAAATATGTAGCATTTAACCTATATTAACTGGGGGGGGGGGTCAATTTGACCCCTCCCCTCGAACGAATATTCGCGACCTGCCGCCTCGACCAAAATTTTTTACCGCGTCGCTCGCCGACTTTTTACTTTCAAGTCTTGGCATCTTTTGAGACCAGCGCGACAAATTGGAATACCTCTTCACGCTGCGCGCGACTTTTTATAGCAGATGTCAACCCACAAATTGCTCAACAAAATCGTCGATTTCCGTGTACAAATCAATGGATATTGTGTTTTCAGCCGAAATCATTAATGTATGATTATTTTTGCTTCTTACTGGTTGAAATGATTATATTTTATTGCTGTTCGATTGCAAAAGTGTCCCAACATTTCATCAAAAACAATAGAAAACAAAAGGTCGAAAACAAAGAAATACATAAGAAATTCACAAAACAATGAAATACATAAGAAATTAATTCCAATTTGGCAAATGTTTTTTTAAATAATTGCTAGAAATGTCAAAATGAATGTTTTCACCAAAAATTAGCATTCTACTAGCTGTGATAAGTGAGTTATAGGCGAAAACAAAAATTTCATTATTTGCATAATTAATTACTTAAAAAATAGAAAAAATAATTTTTTGGCAAATTTCACTATACAGTCGTGTAGTTTACATCCGGCTCTATGCGCATGCAAATTTTCGCGGCGATCGCGCGATCGGCAACCGAGATCTCACGGGGGGTTCAAATTGAACCCCCCCCCCCCCCAGTAAAAACCTGGTCTGAAATAGCCCAGTTAAAATAGGGTTAAGGTGAAAGGTCATAGCTCATTACATGTGAAATATGTGTGTAACTGGTTTCCATTCGATAACTGAAATAATGTTAAACAAATTGTAATATTTATCTTCTTTGCAGAGGAAAGACTACTCCGCTTTAACAAAGTTCCTGCCACCAAAACATGAGTATGTCATCAGCATTCGTCTCAGTGAGGTCCAGATCAAGCTCTATGAGCTGTACTTGGAGACTCAATCGGGTCGTAAGGAGGACGGGTCTAAGAACCAACCCACAAGTCTGTTCGCTGACTATCAGGTTCTCATGAACATCTGGACACATCCACGCCTGCTACAGCTTGCAACTCAGCGAGAGGATAGAGCTGTAAGTCTTCTTATTAGAGCTGGGGATTTGTATGGTAACTTGTTCTTTGTGGTATTTTTGCTCAAGGGAGACATTTCTCAAACACACATTACTGTACTGCACAGCTGTGGTCACTCACACGCACACAATTAGGGTTAGGGTTAGGGTTGGGGTAGGGTTAGGATTAAAGTACAAGGTTGATGAGGAATGTCTTCCTTGAGACCAAACTTCTTTGTGAACCTGTGTAAACCAGTCTGAGTAGTCCTGTTCATCCTAGGTTTTGTACTTATTCTACTTTATCTATTCAATTTCTTTTGATATCTACCGTTTCATCTCACAAGTTAAAGGTAAAAAAAGTATAAAGTTGGAGGGTGGGTGGAGAGAGCTAATGCGGATGAAGTGTCTAACCCAAGGACACAAACGCCGGCCAGAGGTGGTTTGGTTTGATCTGGATCAGATTACGGGTTAATTTAGGCCGATTAAGTCAGTTCACATTGAACTTCAATTGGGTCTGATCCGGAGCTGATGCGGTACTGAGACAGAGACATTTGTCAGTGTTAAAGGGGTTTAAGTCATACTTAATTGCACTGTGCTTGCCTTTCTCTTGTTTCAGGCCGCCAAGCGTGAGATGGATGACTTCATCACATCTGAGGAGGAGGAGGATGATGAAAATGGCAGCATCAAGGAGTTTGTCATCTCATCCGATAGCGACCTGGAGGATCCATGGAAGTCATCCTCATCCAAGAAGAAAAATGCCAAGTCTAACAAGTGAGGGAAAAATGATGTTGGGCCAAAAAAGAAAAAATCAATTTGGTTGTACTCGACCGACTGACCCGATGCAATGGGGCCAACCCATTTCTTTTATTTTTATCAATTCACAACCGCAAACATGGCAAAACATGCATTGAAAAGCTGAAAAAGATTATAGTGTGTCTGACACACAGAAGAATAATGTTCTGACAGTGGCTGTCGTTGATCTGTCTCTGACGTCTGGTTTCATATTCAACACAAATTTTGTACAGCAGGAATGCAACAGTAAAGTTTTTTTTTTTAAATCTGACCGCCCACCCTATCTTTTAGAAAGGGCATCCGTAGTACAACCAAACATTTTTTTTATTTGTGAGCCGCTCCGACGATAGGGGGCAAAAAGGTCGCAGACGCGTACAATCACAGAAAACGCCAAAAACAACCCATAGCACTATTTTGGTGAATTTTTTTTTATTTCGGTTTTGAAAGTTTGATATCTATTTCTATATAATGTGTGAGTTTCAGCTTTGGATTCGAATTCTAAATTACCCAAACAGCGATTTCCAAACCTTTTCGACGGGTCAGTTGTCGTTCGAGCGCGAACGATCGTCCGAAACCGGGTTGTAAGGACAGTGTCAGTGACATCGGCACGCGGCGTATTTCCAGTTATCTAGCTTTTTCACAGACAGTATACTTGGTGTGTGACTGTATGATTGTGAACGTGGTATGCTTTACTTTTTAATCAAACAACGATGAATGAAAATAATTTCGAATAAGCTCAGGGAGGGAACAGAGCTACTCCGTCACTAACGCACGATCGTTGTAGAATTTCTTTTCAATTAACACACTCTTTTTCCCCCTGAATCAGCGCCTCGGTCCTATGCTTTTGACATTAGAAATTGTTTGGAATGTGTAT